>JAPMOR010086168.1:54448-64621 GCA_026543865.1 Argiope aurantia
AGTAACCTTGAATCGAAAACCTTGTATTTGGTTTACAAAAGGAATTTAATGTTTAAAAAACGGTACTGCTTGAAAGCATTATTTGAAATCCCAATGAAAACACTTTATATTTATTTTGAAGGAGACATTTGAAAGAAAAAATGTTTTATCAATAAGAACATATTTAAAAGTCAATTCACGTTTCGATCAGGCCTTAATATGAAGAATAAATAAAATTAAATCAATGTAGTCCCTACTCAACAGAAGCAAAAATGTATTATGGCCACTCAATTGTATATTTTGAATATTTTACATTGAAAGAAAATTCGAATTTATAATTAAATACGATCCGGAAGACAGAATAAATATTTTTAACATGTAGTGTTCCATTTAATTTTTTTTTCAATTCTCTCTTCTATGTATTTAACACATTTAAAATAGTTCTTCGATTTTTTATTGAAGTATTTTTAGTGAAATCTACTTTCAGAGAAACAATTTTCACTGATGTTTCTATCTTAATTCATCAGAACTTTTTTAAGATAATCATCTTTATACAAAAATGGAATTAAGAATAGTTAATTTTATATTTAAAATATGAACTGTTCATCTATTTTTATATTAGATTATATAAATTGCTTTAGTTTCTGGTGAAATCACGTTTATTTTGATACTAATTGAAATTTCACATGCTAACAATATCATTAGGCATTTTAAATAACGTATGCATTTAATAGTATGAATGCTATGTAAATTTTGTAAGCGCAATCTGTTTAGAGTTGAAAAGGAAAAGTTTATATGAGAACTAAATATAAAATTAAAGAAAATAAATGAAAATATAAATATACATTGATTCGTTGGAAATCGCATAATTTTTTAATAATCTAAATAATGAAATGCGATACATTTTTCTCTCAAGTGAATAATTTTCAGTTGCCGAATTTCTCTACTCCTGTCCGCATTTCCAAATACTATTATTAAATTCCGACGGTCTTTCTGTCACTTCTCATCTTGTCTTTCATTGTATTTAATTTAAAATTATTTAAATAAGTTAAATTAAATAGGATGTTTTTTATCTTGTGAAGAATAAAGACATTGTTTTAAAAAGTTCATTTGGCGTTGCTCTGGTTTCAGAATCAGTTTCTAGTCAGATTATTCTTTTCAAAAACTTAGATAAATATAATAATTTTCTCCCGAAGTTTAATTATAAATGATTTCTCTTAATTTCTTGCATAATTGAAAAAAGTGTGACTTGTTCTAGCTACACTAACATAATAATAGTTAGCAAGTTAATTTACGGAGTGATTATAATTAAAGTTTAAGTTTCAAAACACTATAAAAAAAAAAGAACCACTGACGAGACTGACGTCAAATTTGAACGGCATGTTATTGAAGAAGGCGGAAAGCGTACGGAAGAAGAAAATTTTAGTTTCAAATTTTAGCAACAGATGGCGCTGTATGCGGCAGAAGATCTAAATTACTATACCTGTCATTCGCACGACACATTTCAGTGTTATAAAACTACCAGGAACACGGCTGTTCATTTCGTGCCTCAGACGCTCGCCATGGGTGTCTGAATGCAGGACCGCGCTCTGCTGATTACAAAGCTATATTAAAAGAACGATGAGTGTGGAAGAGTAGCTCTGCAAAAAATCAGGACACTGAAGGGTATAAAAGAAGGTGTTACAGATGAAGCCCATTTCCATCTGACAGGGTACGTCAATACCCAGAATTGTCGAATATGGGCAACAGCAAATCCACTGGCAACGCACCCCGTACCACTTCATCCTGAAAATGTCACGGTGTGGTGCGGCTTTACGGCGTCATTCATCCTACTGCCATATTTTTTTGAGGAGATGGGTGCTTCTGGTCCTGTTACCGCTACCGTCACTGGTCATCGCTATGCTTATATTTTGCGCAACCACGTCATTTCAGCTCTGTAACAGCGTGGATTAGTGGATGGAATCATTTTTATGCAAAATGGCACTCCTCCGCACATTGCACTTCCCGTGAAGCAGCTGCTAAGACGCCATTTCTGAAATGCTCGAATTATCAGCCGTCATTTCCCTACAGCCTGGCCGTCCCGATCACCTGATCTTACTCCGTGTGAATTCTGGCTGTGGGGGTATCTGAAAGATGTTGTGTTCCGTGCTCCAATTACTAATTTAGCGGTATTAAATGCATGCAATTCACAATCATTCTGGTGACACTGCGATCCGTTGTGGAACATGCTGTTTGTCGCTTTCAACTTGTTGCGCACAACGGTTGACACCATATTGAACATCTTTTGCACCAGTCTCGCGTTATTTCCGAACTTCTTTAATGAATGGTTCTTATGTGGTATGTCGCAGCTAAACTTTTGAAACCGATTTGCCCATATCGATGTGACATGTACAGTCATGCAAATAAACTAGTCAATAATTCTAATTTGTCAATACGTTTTTATGTAACTTACATCTTAGCCGTTGATTTACGAATCATTTCTCATTTCTCATCGTGATTCTGCCGCTTACAAAGCCATCTTTTGCTAAAATTTGAAACTATTTTTTTCCTTCTAACATACGGTTTCCGCCTTCTTCAATAACATGTCGTTCAAATTTGACGTCATTCTCATCAGTGGTTCATTTTTATAGCGTTTTGAAACTTAAACTTTAATTATAATCACCCTGTACATCTCAAGATTTTGAGAGGTGAGAAATATTAATTTCGTTTATCTTTATCTTTATCGTTTATCTTTATCTGTTAGTCTCTTCTTCATTTCTATGCACACAATAATTTACGGAACTTAGTTATTGTTATTAAATACACTGACGGAAAAAAATCCCAACACCAACAATAAAATATTGTAGAGTAATTAAATTTGGACAAGGCATTTGCCTAGTTAACATGTTTAATTGATTAAATTTTCAAGATCACAGGTTAGTTTAAGTTCAAGAAAATACATTTAAAATGTGAAATGTTGTTACATTAATAGCCAATGTAGCCAGAATATCGAATGCAAGCCTGCAAACGTACATGCATTGTGTCATATAGGTATCGAATGTCACTTTGTGGTATGGAGTTCTATGCTTGTTATACTTGTTCTATCAATACTGGGACGGTAAGTGCTGGCTGTGGATGATATGGAGTTTTCGTCCAATGATATCCCATATGTGCTCAATTGGATACAGATCTGGTGATCTCACATTCCAAGGTAACATGCCGACACTCAGTAACACGTTACGTTACAACAGCAGTATGATGGCGAGCATTATCCTGTTGGAAAACTACCCCTTAAATGCTGTTTATGAATGGCAGCATTACAGATGGAATTACCAGACTGACGTACAAATTTGCAGTCAGTGTGTTTGGGATAACCATGAGAGTGCTCCTGCTGTCATAGAAAATTGCTCCCCAGACCATGAATCCAAATGTAGGTCCACCTTGCCTGGGCCACAAACAGTGTGGTTGCAGGCATTCCGCTGGCCTCCTTCTGACCAACACACGACCATCACTGGCACCAAGGCAGAGTCTGCTTTCATCAGAAAATAAGACAGATCCTCACTCCTTCTTCCAAAGAGCTCTGGATTGACGCCACTGGTGTCGCAAATTACAATGGCTTGAAGTCAGTGGAATGCATGCTACAGGGCTTCTGGCTCGAAGCTGTCCTTGAAGTAACCAATTTCTAACAGTTCGTTGTGTCACTATGAAATCAACTGCAGCTCGAATTTCTGCCACAGACGCAGTACGATGCGCCACAGCCGTACCCCGAAACTACTGCGGTATTCTCTCTCAGTAGTGCCGCGTGGCCGCCCAGAACACGATCTTCTTGAGGCAACACCATCACTTGACCACGGTTCCCAACACTCATGCACAGTGGAAGCATTTCAGCCAAGACTGCAATATCGCGGAAAGAAAATCCACCTTCTTGTAGCCCTATTACAAGACCTCGTTTAAAGTCGGTGAGCAGTTAATAGTGGCTTCTTCGTCTTCCAAAAGGCATTCTTGGCTAACTTCATTTCAATATGCCAAATTTCAAAGATAAATAACGCTCACGAATTTTACATCACGCATTTAAAGCAAACCTGACATGCAAATTCTAAGTACTTATGTGAAAAGCATAGAATTTGAATCGATGTCATCTTTCAGATGTATAAACGTGCCTACTAAATCTTGTTTATCTAACACAAGTCTTTGTTGGTGTTGGGATTTATTTTCCGTCTGTGTAATTTCCGATTTCGGACCATGACTTCAAAAATTACAAAAATCGAAGCTGATCTATGTAAATTTTTGGTATTTTTTCACAATAACTTCAGAAAATACAATAGTTGAAGAATGAATTTTGCAGTAAGTTTAAATCTTTAGAAAATATATTTTAAAAAAAGTCAATTTTTTTTGCTATATATTTTATCTTTCTATTTACAATTAATTTTAATAAAATATTTTAACAATTTTTCTAAATATAGTTCATTATTCAAATGAAAATCAAATAGTTTATTGTTATTACTATCATATCATTATAGCTTTTTTTCCATTGTTGTAATCATATGAATATTTAATTTACTTTTCATGTTTTCCCCCATTGGTACCACCTCAGGTATGGGGCTGAGAAGCTTCTAAATTAGTTCTATACATGTTCTTCTTACCCTGGTGGGGCAAAAATGGTGTGTGTTGGCTATCTCTTATCAATGATGTGACCTGCCTCCGGCGAAAAGAGTTATAGTCAGTGATAGCCCCTTAGGACTCAACTATAGTAAACGCTACTTACTGTCAGTGTGATCTAACCACTCAATTTTATTTGCATGCCTTTGTTGGTTGGAGTAGACACTTTAGCTTATTTTAAAGTGTTAAATAGATTTCAGTACAAGGTTATTTTTAATAAATATTTCGATATTATGTTGCAATTAAAATTAAGGTTCAAAATACGAATTAAGGAATGGTGATGAAGTTTTTAGAGTGTGTCTTTTTTGAAACTTCGTTACTTTTTCCTGGCGTGTAATTCGTTGTATAAAAAAATTTAGACTAAATGTTAGAGAATTATAAAGTAAGTTTAGCAAAGTCTACGACTTTTGAAAAAAAGCGAGTTCCATGCCTATCAAAATTTTCATTTTAAAGACACTTTATTGAGAAAACAACTTAAATTTTTAGCAACTATTAATTCAGACAAATCAACTAGTCGCGAAAGACAGCTTTTAGTAATATCTAATATTGTTCAAAAATATTCATTTGATTACAATTAGCAATAATTTCCCAATAAAAAAGATATTAAACTAAAGGAGGTTAAAGATCACATATAATTATTATTAAGATATATAATATTATTATAAAAAATACTACATATCAAAAGGAGGCGTATAAAACAATTACCAATTTAATTTCCTTTGGTCAATAATCATTTGCCTTACGTAATTCCAATTGCTACTTCTTAAATTATTTTTGAGGTAGTCCATTTCCCTACATTTTGAAGTCTTCTTTCACTTCGTTCATTCTTGCTTAGAAAGAATACTTTGAAACAGAATGTATAGCATATCGAAATAAAACGGTAATACAAAAGGGAATCTCTAGATATTTTGTAGCCATATAGTGTATTTACTGTGCATATGGCTATCGAACTGTAAGCAGATGCGAATATATTTCACAATCTAAATCTTGAAATATATTCCATACAGACGTAGCCGTGGGAACAAGTGGGCGGGAGAGGACGGATCTTCTACGAAAGCAAGCTATCTTCTATTTCATGTATAAAACGCACTTCTTAACTTTGTTACTATGGAGTTAAAATCAATTGTAATTTATGCAGTTTTTTTTCCCTTAACTCCTCTAAGTTATGTTACTATAGAGCATATCTTTTCTGATAAAATTCTTAGCTTCATCAATAGTTAGGTACCAATCAATAGTTCATGAATCATGTTAGGGAAAATCTACAATGTATAATGATTGTTTGGGGACAACTGCTTCCTACAACTATAACAATAAAATAATAAAAATAATGGTATATTTATTTTGAATGCCAGAAAAATGTTATAAGGCTTCAAAATGAAGTATTTCTTACAAATGCTGTGGACAGAGGACACCGAAGGCTATAGTTACAGTAGGATGTCCAAGAAAAAGAATATAAATTCTTAATTGACTCAATAATTCATAATCGATTCTAAATGTAATTTTATTATCAGAGAGGGAAAGCAACCACAAACGGCTATTCCGACCTATCACTAAGGCGCGCGGATTTAATCTGACTGACAGAATGGCAGCGACAGCAATGTCAGGAATTAAGGTAGAGTCATAAGAGTCATCACTGGCCACGGCACAACCCTTCCATGGGAAGCCCATCCATTATTGATAGAGGATAGCCTACTATCACCATTTCTGTACCTAGCTAGGTGGTGAGAACCTACCACCTTGGTAGAAGCTTCTCATCCTCAAGTCTGATGTGCCATCGGTGAGAGGGATAGAAAAAGTGAATGTAGTATTCACATATTTTGCAATTTTTATGGTGGGAATGCAAGCAGATCACTTTCAGATCAATATATTAAGTATTTCCTGTGTAACAAGAATATTCTAGCAAGCAGTGCCCATTTGATATGCCTAACAGAAAGTAGTCAGATGACATAGGATTAAGTGATCAAATGCGTATTATAATAAATCTAGAATGTTCTAAATAAAGACTCTATTCCCAAAGTAATATTATTCAAGAAAAGCAAACACTTCTTGGGTAAAGGTAATGATTCATATTACAAATAAAGATTATCTTAATATTATTAAAATAATACTTTAAAAACATTTTTTACCATAACCTTACCATTTAATATTAGTTCCGACGCTGCCAAGATAATGAAATTGTAAATTCAATTTTTACTCTCTGCTGGATGAGAATTTATAAGTTGAACACTGAATCTTCCTATATTTTTCCAAATATTTACTTTATTTTATATCATAGTGCCTTGCTTTGAAAAATTCTTAATCAATTTATTTAAAAGCTTTGCAAAAAAAATTCTACTGCCATTTCTTCTTAGGAGCATTTTTATAATTTATATTATACTAAATGTGTTTAAAATTTGTTTCATACTTTTACAGACTTAAAAAGTATGAACGAGAAAAATCATTAGAGTAAGTGAAATTTTTCGAAAATTTCCTGGTTTATTTATTTTTTTCTTAATAATCCAATTAGTAAGACAATTACTTTAACTAGCATTTACAAACATTTCATAAAAGTCACGAGCTCGCATTTTTATAATAGCTCAAGATGTTTAATCGATATATGTGGGCGAAAGGCTGCCTGTTCTGATGGTAATTGGCTGTGACGGTTCAGGACTCAGTTCCTCCATCGAACTAGACGATTTTTTGTCTTGTGAACCACCTTCATCATACTTCAAAGACAAAAATCGATGAGGAACTACATTCTAGCCGTCATTTATTAACGTTGGTTGATGAACGGAGCTGTCAGCTGATGGTCCCGCCGTCGTGATTAAAGGGAATTTTTTTGTTCTAAGGCGATGAAACCGTCAAATTGTTGGGAATACTTTTCACGCAAGTAAGCCTACTGCTTAGCAGTTGAAAGAAAGTTGGAAGTAATTACTACTAGCTCTCCGGAGAACATTTTTCATGTTAACACGCCGAAATGCATTCACATTTTTAAAACAAAGGAGCCATTGAAATCTAATCGTACTCTTATCATGGTATAACAGTTGTATATAAATGGGAATTGAAATGAACACAAGCGAACGAGTTTTTTTTTCTATGTGTGAAAGTATTTAATTTTCCATGTTTCATAGAGAATGGGACGAAATTATTTGCTTTAGAATTTTAAAATGTTTAAATAAGTAAAACAAAAATTAATTTTATTTAGAGTTGTAAACAGAATTTGTTAATAAATGCATCGTTATCAGGACATGTAATTCCATTCGTTTATCAGGTGATCTAATTCGATTTCTGATTACTATAAATAAAGTTATGACGTTTCAAATTATGATATTCGATTAACTGACAAAGGAAATAAAACTTATGCTATTTCAAATTCTAAAACTGCAATTTACCGACATTGTAAATAAAACTTATGATTTTTTAAATTAAAAATTATAATTAAGTGACAAAGTGAATAAAGATTGAAATATTTAATTTTATGACCTTCGATGTTATTATATTAACTTGCATGTAATGTCCTAATAGTTAATTTTTCGTTAAAGGTAAATATATTGAGCAAAAAATTCATTCATTATCCGTTAATTTGAGTACTCTTATTCCTGGAAATTTATATATATGTGTGCGTGTGTGTTAGGTAAATGTTATTTTATTGTAGATTTTTGTTAAAAGTTGCAGTCTTTTAAAAATAGTCATGAGTCTACTTATTCATAGCTTGACTGATTGGGGAGAAGTTTAAATACGATTTTCAATATTATTTCAATGAATACGAGCCATGATTAGATAGAAATGCGATATAGCCTCTCCACTAAGAATCGAAAGCAAAAAGAGAATGAAAAAAAGTCTGCTGTTTTTAGCATTTTAGAAAGAGGTATTGCAGTTTTCCCTCCGCGAAATTATTACACATACACACACACACACATGCACACACACACACATGCACACACACACATATATATATGTGTGGTTATGCATATATGCATTGTATATACATACACACACACACACACACACACACACGTGTAATATAATTTTATATTTTTTTAAAAATAATTTTCTAATCATTCGAATTCTAATTTCTTTGTAATTGTTTTTTTTTCTCACAGAATAAAAACTTTTAATCGACACATTCTTTTCTAAACCTTTAAAAGTTTCTAATACTTTTTTCCTATGTGCTTCTCTCCTGCTTTCTCCCTTCCAATTGTGTTCATTGCATTGCAATTGCTATGGTTTGAAGAAAGTTGTCTTGACAAAATCAATATTCTAATTAATCGCTTGAAAGTATGAAGAATAAAACTCATTAAAGGATTCCTATGTCTGCTTCTTCAATTCTTGTTTTACATATATACATAATTCTAGTATATTTAGTAAGAGTCCTTCTCATTGTTTTCGATATTCTATTTTCACATATATTATTCTGACAGACAACGTTTCAATATGGTATTTATTTTAATATATTATTTAGAGATGTGAAAAACACATTCAACATGCAGTTGTAGTAAATGACGGGCTAATAAAGAAAAAAATATTTATTTAAAAAAATTCAAGGGAAGAACATTTCATTTGAAACCTCTTATCAGATAAAAATTCTTTTTAGAAAATATATTTTTTTTAATTCTTTGTATGGTCATTTTCAAAATGGTATGGTAACTGAAAAAATATGTATCTCTGTTTTACTTTAAAGAGATGAGAGATGCTCAAATTTTGAAGAATTCACTGAATCTTGTTGAAGAATTCATGAATCTTTTAATTTGAATAATCCCATTGAAAAAAGTATACCTGGATATAATATTATCATAAGAGGGAAAATGTTAATACTGAACGAACTAAAGCTTTTAAGATTTTATCTTCCTTATTTATTAATATAAAAATCAAGACATTAAAATAAACGGAAACATTTGGAATATTGCCAAGTATATGGATAAATTCAATAATAAGTTACCTCTCTTCTTATTTTTAGAAACGTGTTCTTTCATGGAACAAGAACCATTCTTTAAATTCCTAATAAAAGAGGTAGCTGTAAAATGACAATTTTGAATTAAAGTCTTGTGTATAATTAATTTTTTTCTATATATTATCTTCTGTTGTGTATAAACTAAAGGTAGAAGATTGTCCGATTCCCAAATAAATGGTATTGGAAATAAGGAATACATTATTAGAATGGCAGACAATATGTTTATACTAAAAAGCCGAATCTGCTCTTCCCATTTTCTCTTCTATATTTATTCATACTCAAATTAAAACTTTAAAGAAATACACACATTTTGTGTATTGCAGTGTATATAAAAATATCTCTTAACGGATTGTTCTCTCGTATTTATTCCACCATGTCCTTCACGAAACCAGATCCAATCTTGCTATTCCAATCTAGCAAAAAATTGCACTCCTGATGTATACGAAACTTTCGACAAGACTTAGAGAAAGTTTTATTAAAGAAGTACTAAGCGACTTCTGTTGGTACCAACGAATGAAACCTTATTTAGTTTTGCAGAAGCTACGAATAAAATGTTTTTGTGGAAATGACTAATCCAGTACTCCATTTGTAGGAATATTGGATTTTCAATATTCTTTAGTGTTATG
>JAPMOR010086168.1:69621-89294 GCA_026543865.1 Argiope aurantia
ATTTTATTTGATTTCATCTATATCTAACTTATAGAAATAAAATAATGCTTTGTTTTGAAATCATTTTCCTATAAAGTTTAGTCAAGACATCGATCTCTATTTTTACTGTTTAAATAGGGCGAAAAAATGATATAACTAGGAGGTAACCCAGGTAGCAGATTATGTTACACAATATTATAAAATATTGAGCAATAATATATTATTCAATATTTTGAATATTTTTGATATCATACAATATTGTACAATATATGTGTGATTCTGAGGAATTCCGAGAAAATATTAGAAAAAGAACTAAGAAAAGCTTTCTGAAAGAAAAATATGTGTAGAGATTATATGTTAGATTAAAATAAACTAGAATAACAATTTTACAAGACATAAACCTTTACAAGCATTCCAAAAGAATTGTTATCGTCTAAAATTTAGGACTCCAAATTTAAAAACTTTAAATGCTAATTTAAATGCCAAATATTAAAGAGAATTCTGCATTCAAAATACCAAGCGGTGGTGTTCTGTCGTGCTTGAAGTTTGTACATGCGGAACAACTTATTAAATGTGATTCATTCAATTAAATGAAATTCACAAACGACAAGAAAAAAACTAAATAATGTCCTCACGAGTACATTATCTTACTGGAAAAAATAGTCATCATAAGACAATCATGAATAATAAGTAATTTTACTGGGCGTTTGATAATGATGTAAGTTCGGGCAATGCTTTTAACAACAAGACAATCATAACTAATGGTTTAACAACACTAATGGCTCTTAGCAAATCTACTTGTAAGTTGCCTCGAAAATTAATTTCCGCTCTAACTTGCGTTTTCTTGCGGTGATAAGAGCCAGTTCTTTGGTCATTATCACTAAAATTTTCTGAGAGGCATAAAATAATATTTAGATAAATTAGTTAGGGGGTTTTGTTCTAATTATTTGTAGACCTTCAAACGATTGTGCAATTAGAAAATTCCAAATCCTAAAATGTATATAGGAAATTGGATAGAAATGTTAATACAAAAACAAAATATAATAACAGGATCTTGGTAATTTTCAAAGAGATGAAGTTGCAAACATATTAATTAAAGAATGTTTATATTTTAATATTCTTTAACTGTAAATTACACATAGAAGATTGGAAAAGAATACTGACATATGTTTTTTTCAATAAAAGTGTCAAATCAGTATATATATATTAAATAAATAATGGAAATGAAATTAATATAAAAATTTCGCTTATCATTCTAATATTGCACGATATGGCAGAATATTGTACGATATTCTTTATCTCTCACAATATCAATGAAGACTGCTAATGCTTTATATGTTGCCACCAAAGAATAAAATGACGGAACTCCATCTATTTAAGTATTTTATATAATGCTGACTTTTCTAGGCAAAACATAAAATATGAGAATTATTATAAATTATCTTTAGGCATTATTTACAATACCTAAGAATTCTGTAACGTTGCAAATGCTATTTAGGTATAGTATTAAAAAAGTTCGGGCTAAGGATATTAATTAAAAGAAGCTCATTCTTTAAAACAATATTATTTTGTAAAATAATTACCAAATGCTATTAAAAATTATTATTTAAAAAATTATTAAATTTATTATTAAAATTTTTTATATATATAATAAAATGGTATAATACAAAATTTACATCATTAAAAAAAACTAAATAAAATATGAACTGTTTGTGATTATTCCAAGAAAGGGAATAATTTTACTTTGAATTTCCCTTAATTTTAATTTTTACAAGCCGCTTTTTGCGACTAGCTGACTCGATGATATTAATGGTTTTATGCACCTTAGATTAGTGCGGATTTGAAATATAGTTGTCTCCAATATGATGATATGATAGGATATATTTATTATGGGAGTGTTTAAAAAATGGGCCATAATAGCCGTTAAAACTTTATTGTGATTCCCATCTTAGTATTATTGTGATAGTTATCTAAATTATTCAAGAAACAATAGCGGGGCAGAGGTCAAATTGTAGTTAAATATAGTTTTAGACATAAAATATCCCTTGGTTATGATGAAGAATATGGAATAAAGGACAGACGAAATTCGCCATAAATTTTATAGCCAGAATATAAAGCATAATACGTGTTTTACATTTTGTAGCAGTATGCTATTATAGCCATTTTTTTATTGTTGCTATATGCTGTTTGTGTATGTGTTATGTGTTGAGCTCCACAAGCTAGTGTGTGTATGTGTATGTGTGTGTGTATAGAGCTCCACAAGCCAGAACGTTTGACCTGCAATTACAGAACGTTCCATGTTATTACATTGGAAGACAGGAATGCGTTTCTCGAAAAGAAAGTGTTAGAAACTTTTATTAAAATTTAATTATTTTAAATTCAGAAGTGTTTTTCTCTTTTTCTGGGGCAACATACGAAAATTCAACGTCGCAGAAACAAATTTTAAATCACTACAGTTTTGCAAAGGAATATATATTTCAATTATATCAATTTAGAAGTCATGCAAATATTTCCTGGATATTTATAATTTTTTAAATATATTTTTTGCCTAATTTCCAAGCGCAAATTATATAATTGACCTGAAATTTATACAATTCTCATTGTGTCATTGAATAATTTGACCCCATAAATTTATTTCATTATTAAAAGTTAAAGAATTACGTTTAATATCTGTGCAGTTTACAAGTCGAATAAATAAAAGGAAATTACGAAAGTCAGAAAATAGATGAATCGACCATTTGCGTTTTTAAAAGCGCTGTAATTTCATTGAGCAAAATTAGAAATATTTGCAGACCAGAATAAGGAACCCATCAGAAAAATTCGTATTCACTATAAACAGAGCATATGTAAGACTATTTACATTATACAGTTACAATTTCTGATCACTGACGGAATTCTAGATATGAAGTTACATCTAAACGATTTAAATGAAATTAAATTGTTAATATCTCCGACAAATCTGTTAATAATCAATGTTATCTAATAAAATTTCTTATCACATGAGAAAAGAAACAACGACTTCAACAAAGATCGTAATAAATATAATTTATCATATCAAGCTTTATTTAATTAGATTAATATAGTATTTCAAATATATTTATAAAAACTACATGATTTTATTTTGTTTTATATTACCGCTTTTCGGCTCATCAGCTGACGAAAGTTTCTCAATCCTGTTATTTACTTCTAGAGCAGAAAGATAAAATTAAATGTTTGTAGCATCCATTTTCTGTCGTGAAAAATATCATTGTCTGTCAGTTTCTTACTTTAATATCCATTTGCTCTTGTAAATGCTTGATAGGCCGGGAGAGCCTGGTTGGTAAGGTGTTGGATTCGCGTCACTTGGGTTCAAACCCCACCAGCCGAAGACTCCCCGCGAGTGTGGTGGCTGACGCGCGTATGAATCTGTCGTGGTCAAGAAAGTTCTACCTACCGCGAGTAATACCAGTGGGGGTACTGGATCAGGGGTGATCGTTCTCTGATTCAAGTCTAAATTACGATCTGTGTTTGAGTGAATAAAATGTGTGAATGAAGTCCGCCCTGTAAAAAGGGTTGTGATGTGTGTGTAGTTAATCGTTCTGTTGGCCCTAGATGGCGCTACTGAAAAAACAAGAGACGTGCCCTTGGCTTAAAATAGAAATGTTCGTGATATTACTTGAGTAAAAAAAACATTTGAATTCATATCTTCGTCTTTTATACTTTTGAAGTCGTTTGTTCAAAAGAAGTTTCGAATCTAATTTCCATTCAATAACTTGTTTCAACACAAACACTCATAACAATCTATATACATATCACAGTAACGATTTCTAATCCACTAAAGAAAACGCCTGTCGATTTTGTACACATGCAATTAATATGCATGTTAATTAAAATCTATTAATTATATATTACAGTATTATTACATTAAGTTTAGGCTAATGAACAAATAAAACTTTTTCCTGCAGATTGTAAGAAAATATGAATTCAATTACTCATTAAAATAAATTTACTAAATTTTTTAAGCTGTATTACATCTTAATTTAACAATGTTTCCAAACACTAGGAAAAAAAAATCTTTTTATGACAAAACGATTCACAGAGCAATTTTTCTTTTATAGCTTAATATAAACAACTAGCCGCCTTTGGCGACCAGCCGGTTCGCCAGTATTACCACTCGCTACAATTTTTAACTCAATATTTAAAATAACTTGTCTCTTAATATCTTCTCAAACAAAACATTTTTAATTTGATAGTCATACCAAACTTATACTGTTGTTTAGATCGTTTCGTAAAATTTACTATATATATTTTCCTAATTTGTTGTCATTTCCGGTAAAACTTCAATAATTTAAAATGGAAATGCTGAAGTTGCAATTAATGTAAAGATATTTTTAATGAAAGAAAACGTTTTATTTTATTTATCATTTTTATCGTTATTTATTTATTATTATTATTATTGGATATAAGTACTGCAAACAGAATCGCTAGGTATTTAAGTCTTATGTGAACTACAAAATATTTTTCATAATTTATGTAATATCTCAAAGAATAATTCAACAAAAATTTCTCAGATTCAGCATAAAATTCAGTTTTTAGTTTTGCTTTCATAAGGATTGAAATCAAATCAATAATTTTGTTCCTACCTATAAATATATTTCAAAAATTATGAAGTCTAAATTAAATGCAGTAAGGTATCATATTTTGAGAAATATTCTGGACATACCAAATTTTAAATAAATGAATGAATGTTTCTATTTTCCACGATAAACTTAGACTGATTTATGAAACTTTGAATGTTAAAAATTCAGAAAAACTCAACATTTTCATAACCTTAGGCCAATTAATCTTGAGAAACCTGCGCGCTGATTGGCGTATTTTCTTTGAAACAATCGATGGAAAATCTAAAATTATCTTTTTTTATTGAATATTGATATTCAAATTTTCATAAAACAGTCAGTTTAAGCGATTGATTTAGTTGATTGGAAATTAACTCTTTTTATTTAAAATATTAGTGTTTCAAGAACATTTTGTTCAGCATGATTTCCACAGCAGAAGCTTTATGTAAAATGAAAAATTCGTTATTTGTTAGAGCATTTATTGAATCAAGTTACATAAAATATAATCATTTTCCATTTAGACCATTTTAGCAGATCTGTGTCTATTACTAAAGGTTTACAAATTAGATGTATGGCCATGATTTGAATGGCTATCCTATTCATATTAAACAAAACTTGCCTTAAAATATAACTGATTTATTGGATTAATTATATAGATAGTGTAAAAGATCATAGAATAATTTTTCTTGAATTTATTTTTTAGAAAAATAATATTTCATATTTGTTTCATTTTCTATAGACACGTGCTGAAAATTATATTTTTGCAGATTTCATTTCAAAAAAGATTTAATTTATTTTTAATTGGAGCTTTAATCAATGTGATGGCAACACTTTGAAAAAAGTTAATTTTCCCCCATGAATGCAAAATGTGCTCTTGCAGTTTAAATTTTATTTTTATTTTTTAAGAAAAAAAATTGTTGAAAAATACAGTTAAAATATTTATTTAAAAATTAATTAAAATAGAAACTTAATTTTAAGGTTAAAATATGGGTATCATTTAAAAGATAAATTTTTGATCTTTAACTTCATGTAAAAATCTTTTTTGTGCGATAATATTTTCGGAAGTTATAGCAGAAACACGCCAAAATTTCGCTTAATTTTTAAATAAATAAAATTCTAATTAAAAATTCGAAAAATTAACCCCAATGTGCACATTCCCGGCTTCCAAGGTATACACCTGCCAAATTTGGTAGCTGTAGGTTGAATGGTCTGGCCTGTAGAGCGCCAACACACACACACATTGAGCTTTATTATAAGTATATAGATATATAGATGAATGTTAGTTAGAAATCACAGTAGGAATGTCAATTTCGGGTATTGTTAAAAAATAGAAAATATTTATCTTTAGTCTATAATTCATTCTCAGTTTTGAAAAGAATCGAAGTCTGCGAGAATTAAAGAGCAACTACACAGTCTATGTGTTTTAGAAAGTGAACATAAAAAATATGTCTTACTCCTAGTAGCATTCAATTAATAATAGCCCGCATCGTTTAATGTCAACTGCGAATGCTGCTTTCAAATATTTACTTCGGTGCCTTAAACTGCTTATTAAATATATTCTAAAATGCATTTATTATAGTTTTTCGAAATGTAAAAACATTATAAAATAAATGAGGCATGGGATTTTTGCATTATAGCTAATCTATACTATGTATATAATCAAAAATGTCTTTTGCAATTTATATTCGTATATAATTTATTTTATAATAGAGTAAATTTGTGATTTAAATACAAAATTATTTTGCTTATTTTAATGAAAAATAAAAGCATTGAATAAAGAAGATCAGCGTTTACTGAACTTTTATAATATTGTCGGCTGTCTGAAAAGTTAATGACATCGTAAGGAATATCTAAGTTTTGAAAAAAAATTAATTTATATATATGTATTTAAAATAGTAATTTAAATATTTTAGTTTTGTAAATATTCTTTGATTTATATTTACATTTTGGGAAAAAAAACCATAGTATTTATTACGGGAAAACTAAAATTGCATCTACTTGCATTCCTTTGCTTCAGAATGAATAATTTTCTCTATTAAATGCCTGTATTCGTTAAATTATTTTAACATTCCTTTTTTTACGTTAAATGATTTTCTCAAATGCATAACACAAGCTGAACAACTTCAAAGGATATGCAAGATATAATTTGTCAACTTGAAGCATCATAAAGATTGAAATAAGAAAAAGTTATTAAAATTGAAATTGCATAATATACATAATTCCTAATAAAACAATAATTTGGTTTCTAAATGTAAACTTTTATTCTGAATTCATATATGCAGAGATGATTTTTATGTCTCCAGATGTACGAGAACATGTCTGAATATGTCTTTGTTATAATAAAGAACCAGACTTTTGTGTTGTTGAAAGAATTGTATTTTGAAAGAGACATTGCCAAGCAAAAGAAATTATTTTAAGTGACTCGCAACTTTTCTTCACATCCGTCATTTTCAATAAAATTTACCGTTTATGGTTTCTTTGGAGATGTCGCTATTAAGAAGCTATATTTTTCTGAAAAATTCGAGGAGCGGGCCTTGCTTTTGGCCCTTTGTTCTACAGTTGGATGCTGACATTGACAAATGAGTTTTTAGAAATATGCCACTTTTCCAAGGTTTGAATAAAGTCTTTGAAGGAAGGCCAAAAAACAGGCATATGAAAAGACAATTTTTCAGTCAAGTCATTGAATAATGTGTCATGAATTTCCAAGAATTTTTTTCGGTAGTTTACAATCTCCAGCTTTAACCTAGAACCCATGTTGGTTTCTTGTAATTCTAAGAAAAGTTTCTTTAACTGCTTCTGTGTTTCAGAAAGTTGGATGAAATATAGTACACACAGAGAGTAAACGAGTACGGATTGTATTTATTTTCCAAGAAATGTTGGGGCATTCCATTTATTTTTAACAGGAATCTGAGGAATTTTTTTTATAAAACATTATTCCTTTCTTAACATCGCATTATTTATTTAAAAAATCTATTCTATTAAATTTATTACTGAGATAGTGTTTACTGCATACAATAAAATACTTTAATTTAATTTCTGACGAATATTTTTGCGGTTAATCACAATGGATAATGTCACTTTATCTACATAACACTGAGAATATTTCAATAGTTTGCACGTCAGAACTGCATTGAGGTATATTTCTATGTGACTGTAACATAAAATATTAATATGTCCCATAAGCAACAAACTGCCCTTCTTATAAATGTAGAAAAGGGCAAAATCAGCTAAGAGGAATCAGTATATATAAGGTCTCGAATTCAGAACGTGCGAGTTTCAAGCTCGAGACCCGCTTCCACCGAACAGTCGTGTAAGCTGGTTTGGTGCACGTTGAATCCGTCGGGGCCAAACGTCCGCAGTTGTGGTGTAGACGCTTCGAGATGGGGTACCAGCTCAGGTATCATTCTCGTCATCTGACCGCGTTTAAAATTGACGAGTTCAACTCCATAAAAAATTAGTGTTGCTTTAAAACGGTAAGTTAATATAACAAAACTAAACTAAATCAGTATATACTTTTGAATAAAACAGTGCGTCATAAATCTATTCAAATGCGTCATTCATTAAAAACAATCATTTATTGATGCATATAAAATATAAACACATCATTATATTTATTATCATATTCCATGCCTTTCAGATTTCAGATCGAATTAATTGGATATATCGATAATTAACTAAAAACGCAATTATTAGATAAATATTGCCACTTTATTCTGATTGGCTGGTAATTTAATAAATATTTGGATTTTACGTAGAAATTCGACAAGGGGAAACAATTCGACAAAGCATGAATTCATTAATGTGAACTGCCTGAGGTGTCTTGTGCCAAATATTATGCCAATTTTCTCCAGTTCCAGTTTATAATGCAATTGCTTTAACATGATTCTGTAACTCAATTAAACACCTGTTCCTGGTAGAAGTTGAAAATGGGATATTAATAGAAACTCAACTGAATATCAATTGGTTAATTAATATAAATTCAACGAATTGTATGTAGCCTTTATCAGTCTTATTTCCTGGGAGTCACTTTGACGAATTTGAATTCACGATTCGCTTGGAATAACTATTCATAGAATATCAGAAAACAAAGCTCAGTTGCTGTGAAGGTCTCAAATCATCAATAGTGATTCACCAAAAACACTTGAAGGCTTACAACCTAGCGGAAATTTCAGTAGGACGTAACTTAATTTAATGTATAGAAAAGAATGAAGCTTCTAAAATAACTTTTAATCTGTTTAATTCTCTTCATCTGAAAACTCATATGACTGTCAAGGCTTGTCTTATTAAGTAGTATAGAGACTTCTAAATAGAGTTTAAATTAAAAGTAATAATTAACCCTCTATTTATTACTTTCAAAGAAATCATCAGTTCTCAATGCAAGCAAAATCATAATTTTTTGAAATAAATTGCACTTTTAGAATTTACCATAGGGAAGATCTTATTATATTTATGTTTTCCACCTCATTGCAGCTTTATGTATGAAATTATTTATGCATTAAAAAATATTTTCTTGCGTTCTAAATTTGTAACTGCATGATATTTGTGACACTACAAATTGAACTTCTGAATTAAAAAAAATATTTTATCAATAAATTCTCAAAGTGTAATTTTTTTAAATTTATTAATTTAGTAGAGGGTACTTAGCTACTGCTTTTTATACCATATCTTATATATTAATATACTCAGTTTATACAGACATTGGTAAAATCCCGAAAAATATACGATAAAAATCTATTAATTAAACTTATACAATTTGGTTTATTTAAGCACTTCTAGTTGTAACGAATTTATTAAACCGCTTATTAATTTATAAATGCAGTTTTATCAAATGTATTTATAAGAACTTAGTAAAGAGCGTTCCCAATGAATGATATTTGATCTCAATTTCATCGAGAAAAGTGCGTGGAATTTTAGTATTGAAATGATATAGAGATCTTGGTAATTTGGATTATCATCTGAATCTCAAAATAGTTCGTGATTATTACAAATACCATCAACAGTGATGTCAGGAGTAAATTTAACTTTTCTCAGAAACTATAGAAACAATATAATGATGTAGTAAATATAAAATTGTTAAATTATAATTAATTTTAAAAATTTAATTGTTTATTTTCTAATACATTTTTCTTTTATGCACTTGATGGCTTAACATAAAAGAAAGTTTATCTCGTTAAACTTTTAACGATTATCAAACAATTGTCTTTAGAAAGCAATTATTTATCAAATAGCGCTCACAAGACATAAAAAATGAAAAAAATTAAAATACTAGTTTATATGTACCCATTTGTAGTTTTAATATATTTAAAATGCATTTTCATACTTGTCCAATGATTCTTGTAATATGCAAAATTAGAAACTCATGTTTCTTTGTATTAATTGAATAATAATATCCTGAGATTTTCCTAAAATTTTAAATAAACGAATTAAGGATAATTCTCAATTTATTGTTTTCCGATAAATTCACAATTTTGTGTCGCGTCAAAGATAATATAAAACTAATATATTTGTACTGAATCTTATTTTTAAAATTAACTTTTCTCATTCATGAGAAATTGCCTCAATTAATGAAGTTAGCCGTGCACCATAGAGAAGAATATGCATTTTGTCATAAGAAGACTGAATATTGATAGAATACATTTCAGAAAAAAAAGGCAATAAGAAATTCATATTCGTTTCTAAAAATGAATGCTAAAGTAAGAAACGTAAACAATTCCAAATAAAAATGTAATTCAGTATTCCATTACATCACAATTATCTTACTTGTTAAGAGTTGTATAAAAATATCCATAAATGACGAAAACAGTCATGAACATTCAGCTGTTTATTTAATTAATGCATGCAAAATAAGTCGTAATTCTTCGATAAAAAAGAATAATTTTAATATGTGTTTATTTATTTTTTATGATGCAGAAATTAAAATAAATTTGAAAAGATATTTTTGTAACTTTCTAATATTTTGTGCTGAATTTTCATGATTGAAACAACAAATTCTCAGTAAATTCCTCAAAAAAATAATTTAAAAAAAAAACAATGATCATAAGTCAAGAATTTCCCCAGAACAAATTTATTGTGGCATCAAAATTATTTTTTTCTCTTCATTTCTCAAAGAATTTGCTAGGAGAAATTAAATTATAAGAAAATGTTGATCTTAAGTTTGAGGGAAAAATTTTAAATAAAGTTATTTATAAATCTGATAAATTTACATAACTGATTCTTATTAATAGAAAAGCAATCATCTGTGGTTCCATAACATGTGATAATTGGCAATCATTAAGTTTAGCATAAATCTATTTATTCAAAAAAATATCAGCAAGCTGTTTAAGGTTATTAGATCTAATATTGAATTCAAGATTGAATTCATTTTCACATCATCAGAATTGTTTCCATAGATTCATTCTTTCATGAATATGAATTCTGAATATTCTGTGCATGAAATATTAATTTTGAACTTGCATTCAACTAATGACCCTGGAATTCATATTTATTTAAGATTCCACGCATCCTTTCAAAAACGTATTCAGATTCATTTACAATAATTGCCTTTTAGAATTTTTTTAGTGCTTTTTCTTTAAGCAACTTTTTTTCGTCATAAATTCGTATAAAAAATGTGTCGATAAACATTTGCTTTCCTGTTTTTTGAAGTAGTGTTTCATCTCATCATAAAATGCATTAAGTGCTTTAAAAATAAATAAAAATAATACACTGCATTAACTGGTTTTCTTGACAACTATTAATTCCTATTAACTACATTAATTTCTTCTAAAAGCAATTAGACTAACTAGGTGTGAATATCGAAAGTTTTTTCTGTCGTATTGTCCAAAATAAAGCTGCAAATGCATAATTCAGTGTGAGTAGCGATAAATTACTTCATTTTTATTTTCATGAATTAATAATTTACATTTGGTCGCTTTATTAATTGCACTAAATTTCTATAAATAGCAAAAATGTCTTAATACAATTTTGTTTCTTTAAGTGTCTAATTCAAATGTATCTTAATGGATTCGCTAATTTTCTTCATACTTCCATCTTTGTTATAACGAATTAAGGTTATGCGTTTATGGACTGTAAATTAGAGAAATGCTTGGAAGAAACGTCTTCATTTAAATATTTCTTCTATATTCATATGCATTATTCATTAACTTATAAACAAAACATGTCACGCTCTATATTGTGCTTAAAATGTCATATTTTAGGAAAACAATATTTTTATATATGAATTCTGTTACGATATTTTGTGTTTATTAATAAGCGATACATTAAAGTGTCATCTTAAGTGGTTTACTATTTTTTTATTCTTTTTTATTATGATATTCAGTCTTTTATCACTGCCATTATTCGTCCTTCTTCAATAAGATAAATGTTAATGGAAAACTGGAAGAATGTAAATTTTTAGCACTGATGAAAATGTGAGATGGATATGTTGAATATTGTGAAATCAATTAATTATGACAACTTTAAATTTTTCATTTTTAAAAAATTAAAAAGTTAAAAATATTTAATACTTAGTGAATTAAACTTTTATGAAGAAGAAAAAATTATATTTCTTAAAAAGTAATATTTTTAGAAAATGCTTTTTAAATATAATGCAATTATTCTTATCATGCAAATAAAATCAAACAATCATTTTATCATTTTCCAGAGTATCTTTTGTTTATAAAAATTTACATATCTACAGAATATCATATGAAAATATAATTTAAACATCATCTTTTGAATATATCCCAAATGAATTTGGTTTTAGTTAAAATTATGGCATCCTATTAAAAAAATTATTTTCAAAAATTAATTACAATTACAATAAGAATTGTTATCATATTTATAAATCATTCGGAAAGTCTTTTATTTTACAAATATAGATACACAAGTAGTAAGTAAATTTTAATATATAACGATTTGTCTAACAATTCAATAATTAATATTGTGTTGTATATAGATAAAAATAGAAATAAATACAAAAATTTAGAATCGACATTAAGATGCTTTTATTAACATTCATTAAATTGTCTTACAGAATGATTTCTCACCATAAGTAATTGAAAAAACACCACCTCATATTTTATGTTTAACCTGCGAATGATAAATCTTTATTTTAATCTATCTTTTGTAATCTATCTTTTCTGTTTGAACAATATTTTTTAAACCAATTGGAATGCACTTTTTGAATCTTGTTATTTTTTCTGAATCACAGAAAAACTTTCGTTTCTTATAGGCTGCGTTCCATTGAAAAGCAGTTGATTTAGTGTTTTTCGACTCTTCAGCCTTCACTGCTTAATTAACTTCTTGAAGCACTATAAAAAATATGATAATGAAAGGAAAGAACAAGCATTTTTTTTTAGATAACATAAGCAAATTGGAACTCCCCTAGAAATAATTAGAGATAAGAGAGAAAAAACACCTTTGGACACATTCAAATGTATATTTTGAAATGCCCTGACATTTTCATTTCTTTTTTGAATATTTGCAATTTAATGTTGGACATTGAGTGTTGATATCAAAATCGAGCGGAGATGCATGATGTTGAATAAAGATAACGATACTTTATGGCAAGTGAAATACAAAATGTAGATAGCGAAAATACAACAAAGGCATTCATAAAAAACTCTATTTGAAAATATTCACAACAAAAATAGAGAGAAAACACATTAAGAACACACAAAAAAAAACCTATAATAAAATAAAACTGCTATAAACACTCCAAATGAAAAATGTATTTTTTTGAGTGATCGCCTTATTTTTTGTAATTTAATATTAAGTATATAATTTTCTAGAATTATCTTTTGATATCGGCTGCAGATATTACAATAATTATTTCATTTTTAGCATCTTCAGTTTTACTGTCAATATCACAAAATTCTACATCGAATTTCAAAGTGATGGACAAGGTTCGGACCGTTTACGAACAATCCATTCAACTTCCATTAAAATGTATGTATATGAAATGCTAATATACACTTATGTTGTTACAAACTGTCGAACAGCAGCATTCATATATGAACAAATCACTCTACGAACATTGCAGACTGCTTCAGCTAATATTTGTATAGCTGCACATAATTTAACGGTTCTTTAATTAATAAAACTGCAAACTATTATTAGAAATTCTCTGGATAGGCTAAAAAAAACTCTGCTCAATCAGAGGAAAGGATAAGTAAAATAACTGAAGAAATAGACGTCAAAAAGTTTAATTGACTGCCAAATAGACTGAACAATTGCCAGATGGGTAATGACTAAGACCTACCTATTGAAATTGATGACCTTATCTTCCAAATTTATTTTTTCACAAATATGTTTTTTGCGTTATATTGAAATTCTAGAATTTATATATTTAATGTTATTGATTTCATTTTTGTTCAATGTTTTAGTTTTAATAAGTTTTTATTGTAATAAACAATGTGTGACAAATTTTAATCTTATGTTTTAATTCAAACCCATCCATCAACACATTCAATCACGTGCCTTTGCCAGTGTTAAAATTGATATTTAAAAAAAATACATTCTTTTGATATTTTAAAAAATACATTCTTTTCGACATAAATTCCTTTTATTTCTTAGTATATACATTTTTCGATATGCATGAGTTACATTTTGTTTTTACTTATTCTATTAGATACATATTTTTGGCCTTACCAATTAATAAGGCGAGATTTTAAAAATACCGTTCAACATTAATATATAGCAATCCAAAAAATTCAATCTGGGCGAACAGGCTACCCAAAGGCAGCTAGTATGTATTTATGTAACTTTATTATTATGAAACTGATTCATAAATGTATCTTTTGATGTTAATGTTGGTTTTATAGATGTAATCACAATAATTAGCTATGAGTTAAGCTTAAACAGATATATTTCATTTTCAGAATTCATAACTAGAAAACTGCAGGGCTAAAAAGAAGTTAAATATTGCTATGAAACAAACATCTTGCACATTTGATTACAAATATTAGATCGGCAACAATGCTTTTTACATACTACTTTTATTTTTATTTACTTTTTCAGAAAGGAAACTAATTTGGTATAAAATAAATATCGCTATTTTAAATGTAGAGAAAAGAGTATAATCTCATACTTCATAAAAAAAATATTATCCAAATCTTCAATAAAGATAACGGAATAATACTAAAATTTTATTCTATATATTCGTCAGCCAATGAAACAGCAGGTATTTCAACAAATATATGAAACATTCTATAAATTATGTTTTCTTGAAATAATTTTAAATTACATTTATTGTAATTTTAAATAGCTTTGAGCATATGACGAATTTTTCACTTTAATCCCTTAATTGATTCGAAATAAAAAAAAACCTCATTATTTAAACACAAAATGTCTTACAGAAAGAAAAATATTTAAAATAATTTTACATTTCAAGGAAATAGGAAATAATATAGGTGAATAGGAAATATAGTGAATAGGAAATATAGTGAATAGGAAATAATATGGAAACCTACCAGGAAAATCCGTGTATTTAAAGAAACTGTCATACATTGGAATAATGAATATTCATGGTTTATAAAATAAATATTTCAGCAGTTTAATGTATTTAATGTATTTTAGCTTTAGAAGTTTCTATTTATAAGAGTTTTCATAGCAGAGATTATTTCAAGATTCATTACATCCGAAATCAGTCAACTGTGAAATTTCTTGACATTTAAGAAACAAGGGAATTTTGTTCTAAATAGTTCTATTTCAAGATTCCATGAAAGTATCATTCCCTCCCTGTCAACGCTTCAATTTATGGTAATTTTATTTCTACATTCCAAGATTAAGATATACATATCTATTATAATCCAATGCTGTAAAATACAATTTAGTGGGAAAATATTTATAAATCCTTAAGATAACTGACAAGTTTTAAGTAGACATGACAAAAATACAGAAGTCGACGTCTCTTTTCAAGACAATGCTTTTTGTTTTTAGTTATTTTGCATTCCAGAACCTTCTTTTTCTAGAACAGTAAAAATAGATCAAGATTGAAATTGGAGTCAGGCCAAGAGAGCAGAGAGATAGCTAAGAGAATAAATCACTTGAGTCTAGAGTTCGAAGATGAGATCAAAATGGCGAAAGCGGAAGGATACAAAGTATTCTCTGCAATGAAACAATTTATCACATCTGAAAGTGCTCTGTATAAGACTTTGAATAAAGTAAATTGTATCTTTGGCTAAAAATAAATATTTTAAAATGTTTGATAAAGTGCATGGAAGAAGCTTCTCGAATATATATTTATTTAACAGTGAGATGCATTTTATTGATTATAGTGAGAAGTTGACAAGTCGCCTACGCGTATTGGGTGACTGAAATTGTGAAATGGGATAATAAATCTGCATTTAAAATATAAATTTTTTTGGAAGAATATATCATTCTTAAATTTTTTTATTAAGTTTAAGTGTAAAAGATAAATTTTTACACTCACATTATCTAACGCTTTTGATAAGAAATGACATTTTCCATGCTCAAAACAAAAATTGAAATTCAGAATCAAAGTAATATGGTAAATACTTTTCTCAATAGTCCAAATTAAACAACCTGATTTCAAAATATTTTTTAAATAATAAAATTATAAATACTTAAAGGTTGAAGTAACTTTTATATTTAACTCATGTAAAGCTGTTTATGAAATATCCTAAACATTTTAATAGTATTTTTAAATTCATTAATATAATTTATTTATTTTTGATTTTTTCTTCAATAAAGACTAGTTAAATATAAAAACGTAGTTTTCAGGAATTTAATCTATTTACTCAATTAATATTTTTCAATTCAAAATGTTATCTAAAAATATACTAAAATGAATTAATGGGATGTTTTTACTATTTTAAATGCTAATGGACTGCTTTTACTACAGCTTTTGAATAAAAAATGTGTATTTAAGTGATAAACAATTTCAATGAGTTGTTTTAATTTATTTAATAAATTAAAAGTTATTTAATAAATAATTATAATGAGGAATACAATAGGTATAAAAATACTTGTTTTACATCTTCTATTTTCATAATATTCTATCTGCATTTTTTTTAACGTATTTTTATATATGTACACCTGTAATTGGATTTGATAGATAAACAACTTTCAGTTTGATTAAAAGATAACTTTTGAAAATAAATTTTGGAGATTATTTGCATGCTTTACAAAAAAAATAAGTATAATTTAACAGCATCAACTTATCTGTTGGGGCTGAAAAAATAAGAGAGATAAAAAATTTCTCCAAAATAAAAATCAAAGGATGCATTGGAATGCAAATAAACAACTTTTCGAAATATCTCAGTGGCAGATACGAAAGCGAAAAATGATGATCACACTTCAAGATTTCCAAAGAATTCACGAGAGGAATTTTCGGGAAAAAACCACCCATATTTTCCTCTAGGCATATTTTACAAAAAGCTGACAAATTCTAGGCATGGTCTAAAATCCTTATAAATCAAACTATTATGATAACACGTATTTTATAAGAAATAGTTTCGAAAGGTAAAAACATAAATTCTGCATATTTCCTGAATTTTGTTTGGTTTTTCTTGTAGTGTCTGCTTTTTCAGAATGCAGCAGTTATGGAAATTTCAAGACTAGTTTAAATACAGAGTGTTATTTATTTTTAAATGCTAGCCTTTATGGATTTAAAATATTATTTTTTCCTTGCGAGAGCTCTGCAAAGACATGATTACTTTTGACTAAATTCCAATTTGAGAATAAAAAATTCTTCTTGATTTCTTAATAACTGAATTATTATTGTTTGTCAAACAGAATAACATCACATGTAAAAATAAGAACATAGGTTGCATTTGATTTTTTATGTTCAGTAATTTATCATTAATTCGTGTATTTCTTCTCTATTTTATATAATCTAAAAGGAGCTAATTGTTATAAATTAACTAACTTTAACACTTCTCAGAATATAGAATTCATATAATATAAAACTAAACAATTTTAGAATTAATAATCAAATTCAAATTTATGATTCTTAATTCATAATCAATTTATTTTTTCAATTTATTTTCATAATTTTTTAAACGAGTTGGTTTTATATTTGACCAATGTTTTATAAATTATTATTCCTATAATATGAATTTAGTATTTAATTTTTGAAATGATAAATGTTAGTAGGGTTCGCTGAATCATTAGGTGAAGCCGAAGTTTTTCGGCAAGTTTGAAAATTTCATTAAAATAAGTCAAAATTCTCACTACATGTTTCCGCAGAGCATTAATTTTGCTAACTTATTAGAGCCCATTATAATATCATGTTTAATGAAAATTATTATTAAAATTGTTAAAAACATGCCATAACTTGAGTGTTACAACTTACCTTCATTAAAGCTATCCCTTAACTCCCTTAAAGTAAAAATAAAAATGTCTATGCTATATTTTGCAGAATGTGATTTTGCAATTTATAAATACAGTATTTTTTAATATGACTCAATGTGATATGCATATTTTTTTCTTGAGAGTTATTGAAAGATGCGTTCAACTCTAGTTAATAGGACATAGCATTGAAATATTTCATGATAAGCAACAGAATAATTATTCAAATAGATAATGACACTTTTAGTTGCAGTGAAAATGAAAAACGCTTTATCATTTTTCATCATCTTAATGCAAGTTAAGTTTTAAAAAACTGCAAGTGAATTTGCATATTAAAATGCATAAAATATGGCTATAAGAATGGTTAATGCAAAATAAACACGTTTTGAAAAAAAATAGGTCATGATATTTAATTAAATTATCGGTCATGATATTTAAACCATTTATGACAGGTGTGTATTTCAAAATGAAAAAGTCATATTTTAAAAGTCATAAAAATTACAGTTTTATTACTTGAATAAACAAATATATAGATGAAAAACTACAAATTCTAAACTTTTATGCAGATCCCTAATATTAATAATTATAGTTAATAAAACATCTTTGGCTCGTTTATAATTTAAACAAAAAATACTATTCCAAAAAATTAAAGAAGTTCGAATTATTAAGTTTTGGGTGTCACTGTTTTAGAAAGCTTAAACACTCAATGGCTATTTCGATTAAGATCCGTCAATAAGCAGGCAGCAGATGCTCAATGGTTGCCCTAAATCAATGAAATTCAAAACTTTATTGTTCTATAAGTTTTAGTTTCAGAAAAATGGTCAACAATCAATTATTAAATTATTAAATATGACTAAAATGATCAGGAAATCGTAAAAAAAAAACTTTTGGAACATTCCATTCCCAGCTGGAAAAACAGAAGTCATGTAAGGGTGCAACTGGTCCGCAATGATGTTCAGATACAGTGTAGCATTTATGGTATGCTCTACCACAACCACGGGTCGCAGAGAAGCCCAAGAGAACGTCCCCCAAAGCATAATATCGCCACCAGCGGCCAGTGTATGACCTACTGTACATTGAGGGAGCAACTGTTCGCCTGGAAGACGGCGTATCCTGACACGGCCATCGGCGTGATGCATGACAAACCGTAATTCATCTGACCCGGTATCTCTCTACCATTGATCCATGGACCAGTTACAATGTTCCCGGGCCCAGCGCAGGCGCAGTTCGCGATGACGCTTGGTCAGCAAAGGCACACGAGTGGGACGTTTACTGCGTAGCCCCATATCCAACAGTGGCCGCTGAACAGTGTGCTCCAATACTATTCTACTTGGCCCTGCATTGTATTGGGCTGTCAGTTGAGTCACTCTCTGGCTCCGGTTTTGCTTCACCATGCGAGACAATCTCCGACGACCTTTTTCTTTGATAGCATGTGGACGTCCTTCACCATGTCGTCTACTGCTGCTTTTAACGTCATTCATCCACTTTGCATAAGTACTAACAACTGTAGATCGCGCACAACTCACGAGTAGTGCAGTTTCGGAAATACTTGTTCCGAGCCTTCGAGCCATTTCAATCCTCCCTCTATCAAAGTCGCTTAGATCCGCAGCCTTTCCCATCACACACAGAAGTAAATGAAAGAATGATTCTTCAGATTCTCCAGCAGCAGTTAAATACCACTTCCACGTGATAACGTGTCTTCCACGTCATCCAGGCGAGTTCATTGCAAAATGTAGGGGTGGTCATAATGTTTTGGCTCTTAAGTGTATATTTTAAGATTACTGTTTGCATGTCTTGATTCAATCCCCA
>JAPMOR010086175.1:0-10665 GCA_026543865.1 Argiope aurantia
TATATATAGATAGATAGATAGATAGATAGATAGATAATTTAAATAACACAATCTCATTGGCATCATCCTTCTAAAATGAGAAGGATGATGCCAATCTCTCTGAAAAGAAAAGTATAAAGATATAATTTATAGATTGAGATACGTAAATAATCTATTTATAAACTCATTTGATATTTAAATAAATAAATTAAATTTAAAAGTATCTATAAACCGAAATTTCCAGAAACTTTTTTTTATCATGGGAAATCAGGAATATTGAGTGAATTTGACTAAGGAAAAAGTGAATTACTGTCTATTTAGGCAACAAAATTCTCCAATTCTTTTCTTAAATTAAGAAAACTGAAAATATGGAGGGATTTCCTAATTTGGTAATATTATTTTTCTATATTTACTATTTTAAAATTATAATAATTCGCAATTTTGAATGCCTTATGATTCCAGTTTCAAATAAAATAATTAAATATGCGTTTGTATAAAATACAACAAAGTTGAAAATATTATTTAAATATATTTTTATTTATTAAATACAAATTTCACTCATTGTAAAGAAAAAAAAGCAATTTAAGGTTTTTTAAATAAAATATTGATAATTTGTTAACATACAGAAACAAATATTGTGTAATTCAGTAAGCTTTCAAGCATAAAAAATTATTATTATTTATATCAAATATAATTGAAATATTTAAATCGATTCAAACAACATATTCATACAGAATTTAAAAAATTAGACAGAATTAGAAAAGCCTTCTTCCATTTCAGAAAATAAAAAAAAAAATCAACTTTTTTTTTTTCAATATGAAAGATTGTTTACTCCTACACACGAGCAAATAAATAAACAAAAAATAGAGCATCATGATATAGATCAGATTTATCTCTTAAAACGATGCAAAAGTGCAGAGTATAACTTCCATGAAATGGTAAAGAAATAAAGTACTTGGATAGAATAAATAGATAGAATAAAGGCCATAATGCTGTTGAGTAAGCTAATGCATCATAACCTTAGTAGAAGTTGCATTTCTTCAATCTGAATGCATATCAGTATCTAAACTCACCGTGGCGTGCAAGGATCTTTTTCTACTGCTTTTGCATGTTATGATGCATCTCGTATTCGCTGAAATGTAATCAATCATGAAAAAATCTTTTTCGTATTCGCTTCGGGATTTCATACAATTTCGGAATTTTTCAGAAGCTACAGATATATTTCAACGCTCTGTTCCTTCAAAAAGAAAGAAATTTAAGAAGTTTACTAGAAAATAGCTGTGAAAGCATTAAATCATCTAAGGCAATAACTTATCAATCATATTTCTGTAGCAAAAGAAAAATTGGAACCACTAATTAGGAGGGATTGTGAATCACTTCGTGTATCCAACTAATACTAATTATGAAAATTATACTTTCCAAGGATACATCCTATGATGATAAAAACGATACGAAGGAAATTATTCCCCCTATTCCACTAATTATGGTGAAAACCCACTTATATAAAATATATGGAATTAAATATACATATAATAAATAAATACTTGTGAGTTTTTTGTATTTATTAATTTCAACAATTGCTTAAAAATTATATTGATTATATTTTTGATCCAAGAGTTTAAGATTACAAGCATATATTAATATTTGTAATCTTGGACTAATGTGTTAACTAGATTAGAACTTACGGGTATTTGAAATAAAATAAGAGAATACTTTAAATAATTACAATATATTTGTTAATATTTGAATAGATGGCATTTGGTGAATGCTCGTATCTAACATTATTCTATATCATATAATTAGTACTTAAGAAATTTTTATTTCTTGTTACTTTCAGTTTATTAATGATGACTTAAAAATAATAAGAAACATCAAAAGCAATTTTTTTTACATTTGATTTTTATATTTTTTCCAATATTAAGGATAGAAATCGTGACAATTTTTCCAAAGCCACATACCATTTCCTAAAAATTTCTAAAATTCATAACGTGTTTAACAAAAAGTAATAGTGTTGACGATTTTGTTTGAAATATCATTTTTCTTTTAGTTAATATGCATTAGAGAAAAAGAATAAGGCAATAAAAATGATGAAAGCAAAAGATGCAGTGTAATTTTTTTATCAAATAAATTTTATTTATTTATTTTATTTTATTTGAAATTCTTTTATAAAAATGTTATGAAAAACATGTTTCCAATTTTATGCACAAATTTTATACCTTTTAAATTTTATTTTTAAAGAGATACGTATTTCTTGGTACCATTATATTCCTGAAATGATAGAATTTAGAAATATTCAATTTTTATGTTTTTCAACTTTTCCGTATATCATATATACAAAGAAAAAGCATTGCAATCGTATAAACTTCATCTCGGGATTTTGACGAAACTTCACCTTTTAGAATTCTCCGATTTTGAATGATACATTTTCGGAATCTCTCACACTGATTGTCTGTGAACACAATTCAAAAACTTTTTAATCTGTGGGTATTAAACTATTGTAAATTGTCTTTACAAGAAGTTTGCAGTGTTTTAAATCAAATTTTTAATGGAATCAAATTTAGAGAGATTTTTTCTATCTACTCGTTAAAAAGAAAGTAAGTATATTAACAACATAAAGTAAAAATTCAAATACATAAAATTTGAACAGTTTTAGCACATAAAAATCCTTATCAAATTTTGAACCAGATCTACCGAGTGTTTTCTCGTGTGACGGCTCTACATTTGCATGCATGTAAAAAGGATAATTCTAAATCGCAAGTGTTGAGATAAATGGAATCTGTTACGTGATATTGTCAGTTTCTTTTAATAACATTTCGATTTCAATCATACGAAATATAAAACCTTCACGTTAAAGAGTTTGAAAATAAAAATCTTAGCATTCATAGAGTCCACGATCTACTCCATGTTTGTTCACAATTTTTAGGTGGGGGGGGGGGGGGGTGCCCCTATATTAGGGGTATGCGTAACAAGTTAATTCCCACTGTTTTGTATTGCATTTTGTGTATAAAATATAACCTTATATATTATGAGAAAAAAATTAATTCTTTTGAAGACTTATTACAAAGAACATAATTACTCATGAAAACTGGATAAAGAATATGGTACCAGCATTTCAGTTCATTTTTATATTAGCTATATGCTTAATCTGTTTCTTTAACACATGTATTTAACTTCTTATTATAAAGATATTTTTGATATTAATGTATTTTCAGTTTGAATAAAGAAAAATAAATTACCTATGCGTTCTTACCTCGGCATATTACTAAATCTCTAAATCCGATCTAGTATTGTTCAAATATAAATTTTTTGAATTTTTGATCTTATGTAGTGAACTGAGAAGGGACTGTTTATGTAACAATATTGAGCGATTGGGTCGACTTAGGAACAATTACCTAAAAAAATTACCTCAAGACTAGCTGAAATATGATCAAATATCCCGCACCGTTTAAACGACAAGTTACGAAGCATATTATCAGTTTCTTTCTAATAATGCTGGCCCAAACATCTATACCAAATTTCACCTATTTAGTACAATTCCTTTGCCAAATAAAGAAGATATTTTCGATCATGTGATTCTACATAATATATCTTTGTCCCTCATTACTTCATCGTGCCACTCTGTCATCTCGTAAAAACAAAATCTCTACATTTTTTAAATGCAAATGTTGATTTCAATTTTTCTGTTAGATTATCACTGAGTTTTAATTATTGGGAACAATTGGTATTAGGATTTAGGGTAAAATTGTATTGATTGCATATGAATTAGCATATTGAATATTAAAAAAATGGCCCGAAAAAACTAAAATTTTATTCAAACTATTAAAAAAACACGGAAATTTAGAAGGGAATAAAATCTAAATTCAAATACATTAAAATTCAAATGATAATTAATACAATTATACCTATCACATTTCCTTAGTTAAATGTGAACAACAACCACAAATGCATTCAAGGAACTATCCGCCTGTGGAAGACTAAAGTTAATTAAAACTAACTGGGATAAAATGATGGTTAATTCTAATTAAACGTCCATTATTAATTACTGAAAAATTATAACAGTCATAGAAACAGTAATCTGCATACTGACAATATAACAAACTGAAATTAAATGCTTAATAACAATAAACGTCTAATTTCATCTCATTTCTGAAATTGACGCATTTGAAATTAAGAATCTTATACGACTGCATGCATGGTAATGATATCTAATTTATCGTAGAATATAATAAATATTCTGATGTTCTTTAATTAAATGTGTATTTATTCTCAAGTAGATTTACATCGAGAAATTCTGATTTATTGAAATAGAGCAAGTAACTGGATTATAAAAATATTATTTTTCAAAAATAATTATCTTTCCAGAATGCTGTACGTAATTATAAGTTATTCATTTTTTTAATTTTATCTATACATTCTTACTATTTTTATAGGAATAAACCAAATTAAATATCTTATTTATTCGTTCGTTACATATTTTTTCAGTTTTGTAGTGAAATTATTTTCGATAATATTTACTTTTTTATTTGATGGAATTGCACAATATTAATTTTCAATGATTAAATTTAACTAAATTTATTATTAATACTTAGTTTTTACCATTATTTTTATTTGCTTTGTTTGGTTGTTATATAATCAAAAGATATGCAACTGCCTTGAAAATCCACATATTCTTAATAATTGTAATGCAAAAGTACGGTTTTAAAAGTTCTTTCTCAAGAATGAATATTTCATTTTGATTGATTCACGGTAAACATGGTATTTCAAAAGCAACTCAATAAAATGACATGAAATTAGGTATGCACTTGTGAAATACCCTTGAGGGTAAAGCAGATGACATATTTTAAAAATATCCTCCTTTAGTCATATTTTACAGGCATTTTCGGATATATATATATTGCTTAGAAAAATCGGAACTTACACTGTGTACCCGTATTCGCTTAATGGTGACAACGTATTTCACCAGTTGCAATCAAAGATGCAAACTGGATTAACGAAATAGATGGAAAGGGTAATTCTCAGAGCGATAAACACCTACAATTTGCTATCAAATAATTCCTAATGGCACTTGGATGCCTAAATCAGAAAGTAGTTGTCTTATTTCTTTAGAATAACATTATATCTCAAATTATATATTGTTAAATCCCAATTGCCGTGTTTTATTATTCTTTTTACGGAAATTCCGTTTCTTCTCTTTGTATGAATATCTGTTTTACAAAAATAAACAACTCTTTGTTTAGGGATATAAAAAACGGCGCAACTAATTAATACTCACTTCATAATATTGCCGCATTGAAAAGCGGCAGTCGAATCTCCATGGTCGAATGGTCATAGCACTGATCTCACAATCAAGATATTGTAAATTCGAATCCCGCTAGAGACAATGCGATTCACAGTTTGTATAAATATTCATTTCCTTGATTTTATGTTTCCCTTTATTTCATGTTCCAGAAGATTCTGGACATTTCTTTAGTTTACCAGACAAGTGCTCTGGAGTTTTCTTAATGTCTCCAGAAAAGTATTCTGGAAATTTCACTGTTAGTATAAAAGCAGAAGATTTGCCATTCACTGTGTTCGCAGTTCAGAGTTGAGTTAATAAATTGGTTTAGCTCTACTTCTTGTGTGTATCATGGAGTTCCACACTAAAAACCTACGTGACAATATCACGCATCTCAATCTTTTTCAAAAAATATCTATACATTATTGTTGTTGTTGTTTCTTATGGCACTTTCCACGGACAAGCCCGCTGTTTGAAGACAGCCGATTTAAGCCTATGGGGGGGTCGCCTCTTGTTTTTATCGTAGAGCCATCTTGGGCCAAGAGTACGACTTAACTACTCATGCATCACTCATTCGCTTGCACAACCCCTGTTTACAGGAGGGCACATTCACACATCTCACAGATAGAACAGGAAGAACAACTATGCCCAAACCGGGACTCGGTCCGGGAACACCCAGATCACGGAGAAGACGCGCTACCCCTATGCCAGGACGCCGGCTCTATGCATTCTAAAAAAGTATAGCTTTCCATCAAAGTGTTAAAGAAAATCATTTGGATCGTATGTGTGCATTTTGGACAGGAGTTATTACCTTTAAAAATACACAATATGTAGAATTTTGAAAAATATCGTATAATAATATATTTCAATGCATTGCAAATATTATATATCTGTCAATCAAGTCGATATACCTTCTTTAGACTAAATACCCAAATGGGAAGCAATATTCGTACAAGTGCTAAAGTAAAAATGTATCTTTTGCATAAAATCATTTTTAAATAATATTTTGTGAATTTATTATACTTCCTAAATAGTGATGCAAATAAAAATTTAAATATCATATCCTACAAGGACAAATAAGATTGCGTTGTTTTTGGCTTTTAAAAAATTTTATAAAAAGTATATCGTAACCTTTTTTAAAGCCCTTAAATACATTGCTTTATTTGTTTTAGTGATTCCAATATACTTTTTAATGTTTAATCAAAAAATGTTATTATTTCTGCAATCGTTTGAATACAAATGGAAGTATTGATTCAATGTCCGCATGTAGTAAATGTATTTAAACATGAAAATTATAAAGATATTTTCTCGCTCTTATTCAGATCGAAGAGTTCTTGGGACCCAATGTTGAATTTCATTACGTCTATTCCACAGAAATAACATCACATATATTCACTTTGTACAAATTTAATTAGATTAATTATTTTACCAAACTTGAAATTGCGACACCCATCACAAAATGCAAGCCTAACTGAGTTCAAAAAATTGCACTTTGTGGCATGATGGTGTAAATTATTTAAAAACTAAGAAATTATTTTGAAATCATCACTTTATGTTAAAATTCTTTTTACTGCGCAAAAATTTATTCTATTTACAGTACTCGTATTTAACCAATTTTGTTTAGCATTCAAGACAAGTTGAAATTAAATAAACCATTGCTTATATAGATTCATATTAGTTTCAATTGAAGTATACTTCAAATTTTGCATTCTGAAAATTAGATTACGTAAGGAATTCTCTGTGAATGCCGCAAAAGAATATTTCTTAAGTAGCGATATTTAAATAGAATTCACATTATATGCTCGAAAATAATAACCAAACAGATTTTTTTTAAATTTATTTAGACTAATAATATTACAGAAAAAAGTTATATCTATTATCTATAACTATACTTATAATAAAGCTCAATGTGTGTGTGTGTGGGTGTGTGTATGTTAGCGTTCTACAGGCCAGACCATTCAACCTACAGCTACCAAATTTGGCACGTGTATACCTTGGAGGCCGGGAATGTTCACCTGGGGGTTATTTTTTCGAATTTTTAACAAGAATTTTATTTATTTAAAAATTAAGCGAAATTTCGACGTGTTTCTGCTATAACTGCCGACACTATTACCGCACAAAAAAGATTTTTACATGAAATTAAAGATCAAAAATTTATCTTTTAAATGATACTAATGTTTTAATCTTAAAATAAAATTTCTATTTTTAATGAATTTTTAAATAAATATTTTAGCTATGTTTTTCAATAATTTTTTCGTAAAAAATAAAAATTAAGATTAAGCACGTTTCGCATTCCTACCAAAAAATTAGCTTTTTTTAAAATGTTGCCATCACATTGATTAAAGCTCCAACTAAAAATAAATTAAATCTTTTTGGAAATGAGAACTGCAAAAATATAATTTTTGGCACGTGTCTGTAGGAAATGAAACAAATATGAAATATTATTTTTTCTAAAAAATAAATTAAAGAAAAATTATTTTATGATCTTTTACACTATCTATACAGGGTGATTATTTTGTCCCGGACCAATTTTGATATTTAATGACTTATAAAATAATGAAGATATAAACAAACTTATGGCATTTATTGATGGAATAACTCATATATTTTCCTTTTCAGGTTTGAATATTTTTACTTTTGTAAATATCGTCTCCGCGTGTTTCTAATTTCAGATAATTTCATTTTCCAGTCTAAATATCTGTACTTTTCTAAGTATCGTCTGCTTATTAATTGCATTTTTCTCTCTTTTGTTTTTGGCAACTATTGAAATGTTATGTTTACTTTTGATGTGTTTGTTCTATGTAGTACTTTTGTATGTGATGTTTTATTCGAGCGGATATTAAGGAGAATGCATGCACCACAAGAGAAAGAACATATTTTATGGTGGTTATAGAGTTAAATTCTAATCAACTAAATCAATGACTTTTAAGAGTTAATTTCCAATCACTTAAACTTACTGATTTATGAAGATTTGAATATCACTATTCAATAAAAAAAGGATAATTTTAGATTTGCCATCGATCGCTTCAAAGAAAATACGCCAATCAGCGCACAGGTTTCTCAAGATTAATTGGCCTAAGATTATGAAAATGTTGAGTTTTTCTAAATTTTTAACATTTAAAACTTCATAAATAAGTCTTAGTTGATCGTGGAAAATAGAAACATTCATTCATTTATTTAAAATTTGGTGTGTCCAGAATATTTCTCAGAATATGATACCTTACTGCGTTAAATTTAGACTTTATAATTTTTGAAATATGTTTATAGGCCGGAACAAAATACCATTATTGTTTTCATTTCAATCCTTTTGAAAGCAAAACTAAAAACTGAATTTTATACTGAATCTGAGAAATTTTTGTTGAATTATTGTTTGAGATATTACATAAATTATGAAAAATATTTTGAAGTTCACAAAAGACTTAAATACCGAGCGATGCTGTTTGCAGTACTCATATTCAATAATAATAATAATAATAAATAAATAAATAACTCTAAAAATGATAAATAAAATAAAACGCTTGGTTTCATTAAAAAATATGTTTACATTAGTTGCAATTTCAGCATTTCCACTTTCAATTAAAGTTGAAGTTTTACCGGAAATGACAACAAATTAGCAAAATATGTATAGTAAATTGAACGAAACGATCTAAACAGTATAAGTTTGGTATGGCTATCAGAATTTGAAATTAAAAATGTTTTGTTTGAGAATCTTTTAAGAGACCAGTTACTTAAAATATTTAATTGAAAATTGTAGAGAGCGGTAATACTGGCGAACCGGCTGGTCGCCAAGGCGGCTAGTATAAAATAAAGTTACATCAGTGAGAAAATATATTCCAAGCGGTATTATCGCTCATCATTCGTGAGATCTGGCATGTTCTATGTGACTGAAGTTTAACGACCATCAATTCTACAATGTTCATTAATGAATACTTACTCGTTGCTTTTATTTTCCTCAAATGCATGAAAAATTTAAAAACGAAAATGGTTCTTCTTCTTTACTACATTGATACTAATACTTGCATTCTTTTCACGATGTTCATAGTCTTTTCGATGTCTGAATTTCCGATTTTCACCGAATTAACGTCATTTTCGATCATATGTCGTATGTTAATTTTTCATTACCATAATACCTATTATCAACTCTATGAATATATCTTTCGAATTTGACAACACCCTCTGCAAATATCGGTACCGATGTTGCAGCGATGTTTCCTAGTGCTCATTTTAGTTTTTCTTGAATATTTTAAAAACTCCTAAGTTTTCATACTACATGCTTATATCAAATTAAAAATTATGAAATTCCTTACATTTCCAACATTTTATTTTTCTTCAAGTTTTAATATTTTTGCAGAAAAGGGTTATAAACTACTTTTTTCGTTTCCACTAATTTACGGCCCCTGGATCATCAAATCGGCATTTTACCTTCATGAAAAATAACCTTTAAGAATGTGCTTTCATTTAAAAGAAAATTCATAGTTCAATCATAATTCGGGATTTTTTATTAATGTTTTACATTTTCCAACAATTTTCGGTTTTCCTATATTTTTGCGATTTTCAACTACTAAACACATTTTTGGGACCCTATGTTGTATGGTGATTCTTAATTATCTTGCTGCCTACTATCACCCCTCAGAATTTGTCGATGTGTCGGTTGAATTCGACGCAAACACACACACACACACATATATATATATATGTATTCAGTAGAAAGTTGATGTGTATGTAAATGACAGGAATAAAATGTCATATGCGACATGAGTGTATGCAAAACGAGTGCGGTCGGTGCGTGTAGCGAAAGATTACAGTGAAAGGCAAAATATACGCACAATAAAAGACATTCGCTGCAAGTGCAAGAGAGATCTATCGTGAAATGGGGTTAGAAGAAATCACCTGGACGGCTTCACACGTGAATGAATTATGGAGAAGCTAGAGGAGAGGCGAAATTTCACCAATGTAGCTGAAGGGTTCGGAATCAACAACAGTGTCGCGCGCTTGGAAAGCCTTCCAAACCATAGGTACAACTGTTAGAAAGGCTGGTGCCAGCCTCTCTTGGGAAACAACTGCAATTGATGATCGATATATAGCCCTGCAGACGAAACGAACTCGATATCAGTCAGCATGGGCCATTTCTCAGCAAGTGTATGCAGCAATAGGACGACAGTGAACGGTTTTCTGTAGCCAGACGGTTTTCTCGTCTATTTTCCCTTCGTACTGAGCGCTACATCTCTTTGAAAGTTGGCCATCGGTGGCACAATTTAGAATGTTGTAGGGAGGGCAAAAGCTTGACATCTCATCATGTCCTTTCTACGGATGAGAGTCTCTTCAGTGCTGCAAGCGATTCTCTACGCCAGTTCATTTGGCGAAAAATTGGGACACGATTTCATCTGAGTATCATCACGGAAAGAGAACGT
>JAPMOR010086178.1:0-22911 GCA_026543865.1 Argiope aurantia
TATATATTTTGTTACGAATTTCCCGGGGTTCGTTTGGATAGTGGAAGTTATATGGTGTGAAGAACGCTCAATCAACAGGCGGCAGTAGAAAATAAAACAACGACGTTTATTTACACGAAGACACACAGAACAGCACAAAGACGACAACTATATACAGCACAGAGAAGACAATTATCTTCAGCCGCGAGACGTGCAAACAGCAGCACACAACAAAACTCTACTGCAGACAGTAGCGCACAGTTTATTTCAGCACTTGCTTGACTCCGTCGCTGCTCTGCTAATCCCTGGAAGGCCAGTTCTTCACCGTCGATTTCGACTACTCTGCTCTGTCGCTTCCGACTACTACTACTCTTCTTCGACTCCTCTGACTTCTGACTGACTACTCTCCGTCCACTCTGACTACTGACTACTCTGACTTCGACGACTCTTCTGGCAGATTCAGACCCTTTTATAGGTCTCTGGAGGTGGGACTAGAAGGCACTCAACCAATCAGGAACGTTCGAAACGTATCTCGGTTCTTACTGGACGGATCGGGAAAATTCTCGATGTTTCGGGTATAATCCATTTTGGCGCCAAAATCGCCAAGTTTCTCCCCAAGCTCTGGGGCCTCCGACGCGTCACCCGGACTCCGTCCAATACCGATGAATTTAAAACAGTCTTTCTGATGATGGAACAAATTATGCTGGGAAGCCGAATTGCAGGTTTGTAACATTGCTAACATATTTAAAGACTGACGTCCCGGCAGTCCTACTTCAATCCAACAGCTGGCGTAGGCTTAAGAATGATGTGATGACGATGCTTTAGGCTACTTCCGGTCTTTTCGAAGATGACATCATTTACTAGTTTGGCGGCGACTAACGATCCATCCGAACCTTCTCAATGCTTTTGACACGGACCTGTCCGTCGTTTCGGATTGTACATCCAGACTTGATTCCGCTCCTTAAAATGCAGGATGTCCCATGGAGCCAAACGCTGGATCGTAGTAGAGGCCTCCGGAATGAATTCTTGCCAGGCTTTTCAGTTGGTCACTTTAAACTTCTTCCATCGAACCAATCGTATATCAGGATGATCCAACGGTGCCTTCTGAAGTCCACTCGAAAGCCAGGTATTCGCCTTCATCACCAAAGCTTCCGCGGGAATATCTCCGCCTATTCCTGGCTCATTTCCGACACTTGAGAATTGTCCGCAGCTCTCCACACTGGATCTTCTGAAGAGGACATCTGCCTTTACGGGAAGGGCTCTTCTGCAACGACACAACTTGACCGGATACACAGCAGATTCATTGGTTCCTAATTGTATGACACTCCTCGAAAAATCCACAGTGACTGCAGGGATCAGCTATTCCAGCCACGTAGTCTTCTTCCGTGTCACTATGCCATGAGATACAAAGAGGCTTGCAGAGAGGTAGTTCCTTTAATCTTTGGGACGAATCCAATCCAAACAGAGTCGCATCAACTATTGCATCCATAAGCATCGAGCACGGGTCGCCACCAACAGACCCGTCTGAAGAATGTACATCTTCTCCAACCCCAGCGCCTGCACTTTCGGTTCCACTTCAGGGGACTCATTCGGAGAAGACTGTTTCAGTTCGGCAATTATTTGACATTCTCAATGTTCGTTCTTCTCCTTATTAAACTTAGGTTCATCCTCCGGATGGCTAAGCTCATTTTCGGTGACACCGGCCTCCATTCGATCTTCAGTCTTTTCTTCCACTTGGCTTTCGCTGCTTCCTTCAATTTCTTCTGTGATAACTTGGATGTTTACAATTTTGTTAAATTTATCTTCAAAAATTTTTTTCTACGACGAAAGGCCTTTCTTCAATTCACTCTTCCTATCCGGTTTTCATTTCTTCCGTGAAGGCTTCCATTTCTTGCAAAAGTTTCTCTTGTCCAGCTTCCATAGATTTCTTCATCTCAGTCAACAGAGCCAATAATTCACCATTACCGCTATCAGCCATTTTTGCTTGGGATCTCGTAAGCACCATACACAATTAACCACTATCCCACTTCTGACACCAAATGTTAAAAATTTCCGGGGTTCGTTTGGATAGTGGAAGTTATATGGTGTGGAGAACGCTCAAACAGCAGTAGAAAATAAAACAACGACGTTTATTTACACGAAGACACACAGGACAGCACAAAGACGACAACTATATACAGCACAGAGAAGACAATTATCTTCAGCCGCGAGACGTGCAAACAGCAACACACAACAACACTCTACTGCAGACAGTAGCGCACAGCTTAGTTCAGCACTAGCTTGACTCCGTCGCTTCTCTGCTAATCCCTGGAAGGCCAGTTCTTCACCGTTCTTCTCTGCTCTGTCGTTGCCGACTACTACTACTCTTCTTCGACTCCTCTGACTTCTGACTAACTACTCTCCGTCCACTTTGACTTCGACGACTCTTCTGGAAGCTGCAGACCCTTTTATAGGTCTCAGGAGGCGGGGCTAGAAGCCACTCAACCAATCAGGAACGTTCGAGGCGTATCTCGGTTCCTACTGGACGGATCGGGAAAATTCTCGATGTTTCGGGTATAATCTATTTTGGCGCCAAAGTCTCCAAATTCGTCGCCATGTCACCAAATGGTCGCCAAGTTTGTCGCCAAGCTCTGGGACTTCCGATGCGTCACCCGGACTCCGTCCAATATTGATGACTTTAAAACAGTCTTTCTGATGATGGAACAAATTATGCTGGGAAGCCTAAGTATAGGTTTGTAACGATATATATGTATATGTCTTCTACAATAATGAAATATTGTACACATCATTAGCCGCTATGTTTGAAGTACTTACCTATATTGTATTAGCAGTAATTTTATAATTGCACTATTAAAATACCTAACGCTCGTAGATATGAGGGCCAATAGCTGTAAAATTGTATTCCTTGAAATTTATAGATATTTAACGACCACTGTTGGCAACAAATATAAACTGATAGTTGTAGCATACAATTATTAAATGTTTCCAAGGTTTGTGGTGCAAATATTGATTATGAAGTGATATGAATTCATTTTAGGAAATCAATCGAAAAAATTAGATATTCAAAAAAATACTGCTTGAAATATGAAAGGATAAGGGAGAAAAAATATTTTGTCCGTATAATAAATTATATGTGTGATTCCCAGAAATAAACAAATTAATATGATTATTTCTAAAGATTATTTCGAAAATTATTGGAAATTTATTCTAAAGAAATTAACCTATTGACGAAAATAAAGTTTCATTTCTTAGAAATTTAGTTAAGAATAAATGCAGTATGTGGAGAAAAATAATTTGTTAGGATATACAGCTGCATCTGACATTGAGGGAGTTCTCTTAGGGAATAAGATTTTCGAGAAAAAAAAATGACGCTTTGCTTGTTCTGAGCGAACATTTTTATTTCTTCTCAAGTCTTTAAAATTTTAAATATTACATGTTTAGTTTTCACGCATAACTTATTTTATATTTGAAGGTAGAATTTGTATTTAATTTATGATACATATGATATTGCCTCAGGGATTTGTAATTTATTCTTAATAACGTTTTTGTATTTAGAATTTATTCAGTATTTTTGTCTTTTTGATGCTGCATTTTTACACATTTTTTTTCAGTACTGATTCAAAGTTGTGTTTGTATTTGTTTTGAAATTATTCTTAGGAACTACTTTATATTTGGATTTTATTCAGAATAATTGTATTTTTGGTACTTTTTTACACACTGCTATTCAATACTGACAAAATGTTTTGTTTGTATTTGTTTTGAGATTATTCTTTAGTACTTCTTTATATTTGGATTTTATTCAGGATTTTTGTGTTTTTGCTACTTTTGCTACTTTTTTGCATATTATTATAGTACTGATGTAACGTTTTATTTGTATTTATTTTGAGATTATTTTTAAATATTATTTTATATTTATATTTTATTCAGGATGTTTGTATTTTTTATGCTTTTTTTACGCGCTATTATACATTACTGACGTAACGTATTGTTTGCATTTGTTTTGAGAAACACTACCTTATATTTGGATTTTATTCAGGAATTTTTGTACTTTTAATGCTGCTTTTTTACTCATTATTTTGTACATTTTTTATACATTACATACATAGTGTAACGTTTTGTTTGCATTCTTGAGGGGATCGTTTCTTTTTACCTCAATTCAGTACTTTTTAAACTTCTGGATAAGCTGTGACGGTGTAAACATATCAATATATAAAAGCAGAGAAGGTCGCTCACAGAAATTTTATTTTCATTACAGATTTGATTTTTAAGATAAAATATCAGTTAAATAACCTTTAATAACGATTTAAGGTAATCAGTTTAAATGCTGTCTGTTTAAATATTTAAATGAATTTCAGAATTTTATAATGCATATTAATCCTATTTAAATATAATCATAAGTCTTGAACATAATCAATTTACATATGCAGGGCAAAATCAAAATATATTTGAAATTAATGATCAACCACTCAATTTATTCGACAAATTATAAATGAAAAAGCTAATATTTAATCTTTATTACAATTTCAAATTCTGTTTGACTTAAAGATTAAAAACAAACATCTGCACTTGCTTTCTTGAAAGAGAAATATATCAAATATTCATAAAGAATTCTTCAGTAAAATGAATTCAAAAATAGTGTAGTAATTCAATTATTTCATTCAACATAAAGGACTGACATATCGATTTTTAAAAACTTATCAGATGATTAGGAAATTGCCAGAGTACAAAAAGTAAATATTCTTATTTTAAGAAAAATGTAATAGAATTAAAAAGAGTTGCTCTTTTCAGACTCGCAAAAATTTTTTGATTGTAATCAACACTGACATAAAACTGTCCAAAAAGGTTTTCTAAGTCATGTGAGACTGAAAAATGATCACAATCTGATTTGCAGAAAAAAATTAGAAAGGAAGATATACGTCTCTAACTTTTATGCATTTTTTTAATGAATGCAATTCTAGTTTCTCTATAAATTGTTCACATCAACTAGAGAAAAAAATTAATTAGATTATTAAAGTTTTGTTTGTAAAATATGAGAACAGAAAAAATATATGCAAGTTAAAAATAACAAGATGAGATTCATTTACATACAACTTCAAAAAAATCGATTCATTCTCCTACTTTTTTACCCTTGTTCTTGCAATTAACGTGCGAAACATGAAAAATGTGATGCATATTCACAATGTTTTATAAAAAGGAAAAAAACTCTTTCTCTCTTATATTTCAAGACGTAAAGTTCTGAATATGTTTTGCGTTTTTTTAAAAATAATAAATATATCTTCAATTTACATTAATTAACTTGCAGCCTTTGGCGACAAATTGTATGCCTAACATATTATATATTATTAATTCAGGTATGTCAACTAATTCTTATAAATTACAATTCTTTACAACAAAAGAAACTAAAAACTATATTGCTAAGGTTGTGAAATTCAATGGCGAAGAAAATTGGCGAATTTGAGTCAATTGTTGAGTTTGGGGATTTGTCAAAAATTTATTTGGCTATATTTCCCATAAATGGAGGGACGGGTACGCTCTCATTAATGATTACGAGTATTTAAGAGTCATGAGCTTAATTATGAAATAAAAATTCATGAAATCGCAGCAGTGATCAGGCTTGGGGGGAAGGGAATTATTTTAAGATAAAACCTTGAAATAGTGTTTGTTCAGCTTTTCTATTCTTTCTGTTTGAAGTAAAGTCCGTTCTATTGATCTTTTTATTAAAAAATTTGTTGGCGACAGGCGATTGTTGATGACGTGTCTAAAGGTCGCAGACTTTCAAATTAATTAAAATTTAGTGAAATCGTTACAGTGGCTGTGGTTTGTGGACTGTTGGGTTTTTTTTTCCCTAAAAAACACTGTCCTTGCTAGGTTTTTTTTCCAGAAATATAGTTGTTGGAGGCGTATTTATGGCACATTGATGGCGTATTATTGGCACATGGGTTTTCATGTAGAATAAAAGTAAAATCAGACCAATGATTGGACCTGGATCGGAACTTATTATTTTAAATGTATGAATGGAAGAATGATTTATTACTTTCATTTATTCCTCATCAGTAGTTGATTATTTATGCCAATGGTATTTTTTTAACTGACATATGGTGCATGAACGATGAAACTTCCCATTTTGGAGGTTTCTGCAATGGAAGGAAAGGAACTAAGCATCGTAAGAACACAGCAGAGGCTTAAAGCGATGTATTCCATGAGAAAAAGAAAGAAAGTAACCAATAAGGAAATTTAGGCATGTTTGGAAAAAAGCGGATCAATATTTTCATGAACAATGGTTTATTGAAAATTTTATTAACGTTCAAATGAAGTAAACACTTATAGCATAGAATTTAAAAATCATAAAAAATAATCTTTCATCTGCCAGCATTATCAACAATGCAACATTCCTGCATGCTATATATTGCATCAATAACTTTCGGCACCACTTTTTGAGGAGAGGGATCCGCCTTCCTATGCCTTCCATAGTCAGCATACGAAATTGGATTTCATTTCCTTTATCTTAGCTGAAAATATTTCCAAACAAGAGTATTATTTATGACTTCTCCCCCCCGTAATGAATCAAATTCAGATGAAAAAGTTTTGAAACATGGAAATGATAAAAATATAATTAATTATAACGGTCATTAATAATATAATTTTTAAAAATTGTGGACTAATGATAAAATAGCTCTAAATTCTGTTTCGCCGATTAAAAAAGATTACTGATATATTATTATAGGTTTGTAATACTGTTTCCCAGCTAAAATTGGGCTTTAGGTGGAAAGAGAAATTTACAGTAATTTTTAATAATATTCAGGTTTAAGAGATCTCATTTGGCGACTTGGAAATGAATTTAGTGACTTTGGCGACAAAATGGAAGATTCGGAAAAATGGGAAAATGTAATCTTTATTTCTCTTAGTAATAGAGATCTGGTATCCCTTAAGAAAAATTTCATTCCCTATCGTTAAACTTGTATAAGCACCAGGGATTGAAGTCATTCAGTCAGTTAGTTCCCTCCTTGGAATGTTGGCGAGCTCTCTATTTATTTATGCTGAAAATTTTGTGCTGCTTTTGTTACTTATTTGGTGATTTGCTGTAATTTACTTCAACAAGTGCTCGGCGGTACTTTCCCTTTATGTTTTCTTGTGTAATATATCGTCATTTCCCAATATCTTCTTTCTCCATACACCTTCCCCGAACGGCTTCCGTAACATTCATTTGCTGATGGTCTCCTCTTTTATGATTTCAACTAACAATATGCGCAAGTTTGATAAAACTGTAGTGATTATTTCTAAAGCTGAGAAAAAAACTTATTTCGATGTGTATTATTGGAGGAATTCTGTTGTACAGTTTGGAAGAGCGCTTTGGATGAATTATGTTACACGATTTTAAAGATGTTATTTTCTATTAGTCAAACCGATCTTGATTTCTTATTTAGGTCAGTGTAGTAACAACTTGCCTTAGCCATAACAGTGGTGAAAATCGTCTGTTTCCTTGAAAAATATTTTTAAAAAATTGGTCAACATTTGATGCTTTGCTTGTCAGACAATTTCTTACTTGTCTTAGTTATGACCTCAGCTAGAGGATACATTAATCCACTTTTTCACTATATTCTGAAAATCATCTAAATAATTAAAAATAATAATAATTTTCCCAATATAATAGCTTTGAACTTTAATATGTAAAACGCTATCTAATAGATTTTCTGAACCACAGAATCAGAAATGATATTCTTATAAAAATAATCTATAACAAAATATAATGATATTTTTATATATAAAATACATAATAATAAATAGCTGGTGACTATATGTGCAGTTTAAAATGGTGGGTGTTCTAGTTGTTCTAAATATAAAACAAAATCGTGTTTTTTTTAAATAAAATAATATTTTCATAAACCGTTATAAATATCGGCTAAAATCTAAAGATAAAACTTTGTTATTTTCAAAACCCTCAACCGATGTTCTAGTTGAAAGTAAGTAACACTTTGTGAAACAAAAATAATTAAACATTATTTTTTTACTTCCTAAGAAATAAAAATAATAAACTCTCTACTAAAAAAAAACACCTTAATTTTGAAACGGAAATAACATCTCTGTCATCTTTTTTAGTTTAGGAAATAATTTAATTAAGTGTTATCATAGTAGGCTTTTTTTTTCTTACAGTTTAGAAAAAAAATTATCTAAACATTGTTAATCCTCGACTTCTTCTTTTTTTTTTAGTTTATAATGGATAACAACTAAACACTATTATCTAGAATTTCTTTTTTTAGTTTAGTAATAACTATTAATTTCGCCCTTATTTTTTGAATTTACTAACAAAAGTATTTATAAACATTGCTTTTTATCTGACCTCGATTTAAAAATATGAGGTCAGTTCAAAAATTACTCTCGTGTTGCTCCAAGAAGGAAGATAAGTAAACTAAACTGAATAAACACTAATCATTCTGACCTCCATTTTTCAAATTAAAATATATATATATATATATTATTTATCTGGAATGCATATTTTTCCTTAAATAAAAAATGTCAGAAATTATAAATCTTTCATTTCTTATTTGCTTAAGATTATTGTGTTTATAGAAAATTGTCTCTTCAGAAATCTTTATTAAGAAGAATGAAACACATGCGCCCTATTTCATTTAATAGCAAGGATCTGTATTTGTAATGAAGATAAATTTGTGTGTGTGTTTCAAATTTCCCCTTTCGGTAAACAGGGGAGATGTGCAATCAAATTAAAATTCATTTATCTACCCGAGAAGTATCGGATTCAAAATTTAGTAAGTGGTAAATATTCAAGATTAAAATGTATAGTTGTACACAAAGAAAAAAAATCGATTTTTAAAAAAGATGTGTTGTTTTTTCAAAAACATAGGAAAGGACAGTGATGGTATTTGTTAAGTTAATGCTTTCAATATACGGAAAACCAAACTTCACCCGGTATTTTTTTTTCTGTAGAATTGTGTATTTTTGGAGAAAATATTTAGGTACTAATCCCTTACTGATTACATATGAATATTTTTCAATCTCACCTATATAGGAAATGGTTCATTTAAATAAAAAAAAATCATGAAAGCACAGTTTATTTATCATAACTTATATTTCTGAACATACGTTCAATTTAACCATGGTGAAATCTGAGATGACGTTGTATGACATTGTCAGCATAAAAGCAGATAGGAAAAAGTTCTAATAATTAGTCATAAAAAATGTTTTCTAAATAACGTTTAAATAAATAACGTTTTTTCAAGAAAGTAATATAGATAATCTTAAAAAGGAGAAATATTAAATACATAAGTAAAAATTAAGGCAAAAAGCAGGACCCGAACTTAGGACTTATAAGGTATGAACCATTCGTGTTGCTCTAACCACAATATTGCATTTGCGGTGAAAGCTTATAAGCCAGTTAACAGCTACGCTACACCGGCAATTGCTTTTGTATTGTGGTCATTTTACTCGGCTGCGAACCAAAAGGTCCCAGGTTCTACCCTCGCGCATTACAATCACCCACATTGGTGACCTCGGACGATGAACCTTCAAGCTTCGTGCAGCTGTTGTGACGCCATCTACCCACAGCAACCCAAAGTCGTCAGATTCACTTGACGCAGTAATAGCAACCACACACGCTCGCCATAACGCGTGGCGCTACTCAAATGGGTACAGGCATATTATACTCAACGGCCAAATCGTTCGTCTCACCTCCGATTCACTGGAGGGAGAGTCTTTAGTAAAATCTTATAAGCCAGTTAACAGTTACGCTATAGGGGCTCAATTGCCCGCATAGCGTAATAGTAAAGAGCCATTTTCTAATTTTTAACTGGCTTATTGTATTGTGGTCATGTTACTTGGCTGCGAACCACAAGGTCCCAGGTTCTATCCTCGTTCATACCGATTCGCCACACGTTGCTCACGCTTCTAAGTGGAAGTTGAATATACTTGTTCCAATAATCAGTTGTTGTTTTCGTGTGTGCAAAATCGCGGGGTTATTTATTTATTTTCAGGAATGGCTCTTAATAGATAAATAGCAAAACCGTATCTAAATATAAAATGTGAATCAAATAGTAAAGAGCCATTTTCTAAATACACTAAATAAATAACTTTATATATATAGAAGAATTGTTCCTTTAAAGTTATAAGATTTGATATTTCACTGCTCCATCTTTCTTATCTCGAAAAAGTAACTTGTATTAGTGATTAATCTCGAAACTGATTTAAGGGAGTTTTAACAATTCAGGATCTGACAGGAAATACATTTCCTTTCAAAAGTGTAAATAACTGTTAAGTGCTATGAAGAATATAGAAATATTTTCGCATATCGATTTCTGAGTGTTTTCAAAATTGTAACTGTTTTTCAAATTCAACTAATCCCCTTGCCTCGAAACTTGCCATCGATTTTTAATAGTTGCATCGATTCTGGGAAAACTGACAGGTAGCTGTAATATGACTAGTAATGGGCATTGATGTATATTGTAGTTGTTATTTTTTTATATTTATTTATAATTAGGTATCTCAAAAACTAGGCATCAAAATTGTCATTAAAAATTTTGTCGTGTGCTATTATGTTTTCTGAAACTTATAGACATTTGTTAGGGATACGAGTTTAATTATATTCATCTAGCTCAATGAAATGTCACATTTAGACGAATCAACAGACCGACTGACTGACATGCCGTTTACTAATTAAGTTCAGAATCTCGTACATATCGACAATTTTAGTAATTATGTTTTTTAATTAGTTTTTAAAACCACCCATTAAGTTTTTTTTAATTTCTCGTGAAGTATAGGGAAATTATTGCACTCATCAAAACCTATATTCTGTAAAAATGCTAGGTCCACGCCAAAAATCTATATTTTGCAACTATTGTTTGCCAGTGTCATGCAAGGTATTTGCGGATTTATTCAAGGTACATACTTTTATGGGAGGAAAGGGGATAAGATCTTTATCGGAGAATATGCGAGAATGTTTTGGGGAGACACCACACTCTTGATTAACTAATTCAATCCTTCAAACTGACATAATGATTTTACATTATTTTCAGATTTCAAAGAATTTAGAAAACACGAGTATTTTTTAAAATCTCCTGAACAAAGTGTTTGATCATTTTAATAATTAGCCTTACCTATATGAGTATATTAAGGTAAAGAAAACTCGAAACATAGTACTATCGATGTCTTAGAAAACCTGTTAGATATCAAACTAAACTTTTTAAACGAATCCTCTGTTTAAAATCGAGCGCAAGAATGATAAATATAAAAATAAATTATTGAAAAAATGTACTCATATAGTTTGCACAAAATGAATAATGGTGCATAAATGAGGAGCATATTGAAATAAATATGACAAAAAGGCAAAAAAAATTATATTATTGCGAAGAAAAAGGGAAAATACACAAAAATGTGATGAAAGAAGAAAAATAAACAAAAAAATGAATAAAAAGATGAAAGAAAAAGTGAAGTTTCAACTTTCATGAAAGCTAAATGAGATTACTTTTTAAGAATATTTAATATTTTTAAGCTCATTTCCAAAAATGAAATTCTTATAATTAGAACCTAAATATATTTCGACTTCTTTCTTTATTTTGTTTCTTTTCTTGACTCATTTCTTTGAAATGTTATGAAGTTAAATTTCAAGGTGAAAAGTTATTTTGCGCTAATATGGGGATTGTAATTTTCATCTCTTTTACCTTGTGATGTTGTTATTAAAAGAAAGTTTCTTGTCATTTTTGCTCTTTTCTTCTCATATAATTTAGAATTTTTTTTTGTTCCTTTGCAATAAAGATTTCATTTTATAAACAGCTTTATTCTTTAGATGTTTGCAAATTACGAATTCTGTAATTTAAAACAGAAAACTGTACTGATTAAACCGAATGATCAATCGTTGTAAATTTTACATCATGGAGAACGAAAAATTGATGCATTTTATAATTTTTTAAATTTATATGCTGGGTGACGCAGAATAATATGAACAAATTTTCCATTAATGCAGTACATGGAGATTTTTAAGCTTCTTTTTTTGTCTCCATTTAAATAGTTTCTGGAAGTTTTTTTACCTCAATTTACTGCAAGTTAATTTACAATCTTAATGGCGACAATATACAATTATGTTTCATACTCTTTCTCATTCGTTTAATGCAAGTGAAAGAAATATTGATGCAAATTTTTTATTGAATTTAATTAACCCATTTCTTCTAAAGTTCTCTTTTGCTACGGACATTTTTCAAAGCGCCATCTATATTTCTGATGTTGAACTACAAATTTCTTTTCAGTTAATTTCAGACTTATATTAAAAAAATGTAAAAAAGAGGGGGGAGATATTGAAATATCCAATCTACTTTGCAGTATTGGCAACAGCACAAATCATCATATAATTTTGAAATTATTTAATTTAGTTATTATAAGATAATGACTAAGAAAATACCAAGAAAAATTTACATCTTGAAGAATTATTGAAAAACATTAGGAGGATAAATAAAGAATTGTTTTTTTAATTTCATTTAAAAAAGATAAAAAAAATATAATGCTATTGTATATATATGTAATGATATTTTAACTCTAATTTCAATTTAACTAATTTTGAATATTTTATCTTAATTTAGGCCATAGTAACTTTATTCTAAAATATTCTCTTATTTTGTGATCCAATTCCACTGTCTCTACTTAATTAATTCAAGAGAAGCTTTGTTAAATCGCTGAATCAGCTAAAAGTCTAACTTTTCCACACTCCGTGTGAAGAGGCAAAATACCGCTGATGAGGCAAATTCTTTTTAAAAATATCCCTGCGTTTCCCCTGCCTTCTCCGCGCGAGTAACAAAAATCCCTATTGAAATCTCATAATATATTAGCACTGTGAAGAAATGTTTTCCCTATCAGAATCATAGGTTATATAAGACCAGGGATAAAATGTCCAAGAGCTTTTTCCTCATTCCTGTTCTGTGTGCTCATCGCTTGTACATATTTCTGCTTCTTAAAAATGAAAAAAATCGACGTCACGAAATAGCAAGTCTCTTCACTGTCTTCAAACTGCATTCTGCTTCATAACAAATAATGTTACATATATATATAGATATAGATATATATATAGATAGATAGAGAATTTTACAATATTTAGATTAGGTACTATTAATAATTAAAAGCCCTTCTAATATTATAAAAGCGCTTAAAAGAAAAGGAAGAAGGAATTCATACTTTCTAATTTATTCTAACATAGTGACATTGCGAAGCTAAGAGATACCCAGGGTATTATAAAATATTTTCACCTCGTTATAATCAATCGTTTACCAAGAGCAAATATTGCCGGGGAACGATATTATTTCGCCCTTCATTATATGAATATTTAAAATGTCATATAAGCTCACTAAGATATGCAGGGATATGTCATGCTACCCAATAGCTACATCTCAGTTCTAATACAGTGGGTAAAGAATTCTGAGCTGTGCCTAAATGACTAGTAAAAAAGAAATAGATCCGTTAAAAGAGGGTAATTTGAAAAAAAAGCAAATTAATAAGGTTTCAGTTATTAAATTTGCAATGAGAGCGTTATGTAGGACGTAGAACGAAACGACTATGAGATGAATCGAAAATCTCCACGGTATATATGCATGTAAGTTTAGCTAATACATGCGACCCAGAAACATCTAACGATTACTATACTCGTCAAAACAAGCAATTTTTGAATAATAGGCATGGTCACAAATGCTGTTAAGAAATATCTTTGTCAGTGAATTAAGTAAAAGAAAAGCTTAAAGTACATAAAGCATACACCACAGATTTAGTAGAATGCAATCCTAAAATATCTCAACAATATAATTGCTTAAATAAGAATAATTCAAGATAAGATATGACAACCTTAAAAGCTAACTACAACTGCCCTGACATAGAATCGAGGATAATTAATGATAGTCGCCATCATAACACTGAGGGGAAACTATATTTGATTCCTGGTATCAACGGCCAACGTATAATCCCTCGCACAGGAAATATATCCCATCATTGGAGTGAAGTAACTTGATCCCAACTTTTAGTTTCGCGAATGGGGATATGGAATACCCCGACGAAAGATGATAACTGAAAATAGGATATAACATCCATAGCAAACCTTCAGAGTATTTAAAGTAAGCATTCAAAGGCTCCACAAGCATTGCTTATTTTTATTCATAAAGCTATGCTATGCGTTTGTGTTGCGCTATTGTGTATTAATATAAGCATGAGTGACATGCTTCATCTCTTAGTTCCTTCAGTGATTGATTCACATTTTTATATTATTTAATTTACCCTTTCTATTGATCCAAATTAGTATTAAGTAAGTTACGTTACATGTTACGTTACAGAATGTTTTCCTCCTTGGGGTGTTAGATCCCTTTCCCCTCAGAAGTTTATCAATGCTACTACTGGCCATTCTACACATGACTTTGAGAGCGGGAGCGGACAGTTGAAAGAATGAATTAAAATAATAAGACCATGTTATGATGAGAGAAAAAATGAGAATAATTAAATACGTTATGGGAATAGTTAGAAAACTTTTTGAAGTATGAATAAATTATTTCTAAACCAATTGTTGAGATATCAAACACTCTATAATTTTTCCTTCAACATCTCGTAAAGTGAGAAAAAGGAATCATTTTCTAAAAGAATGCATTAAATGTAATATTATATAATTTTTGTATGAAATTTTCAGAATTTTTTATTAGTTAAAATAAAATACCACAAAATTAAAAAAAATTATAAAAGGATTATTTAATTTGCGAGCTAAAACCTTTTATAAATATTAAATCCTATGTACGCAATCATCCTTTCATCATACGAAATAAATTTCTCCAACACTATTTTAAATCGCAAGAGTAAGTTGAGAGAAATTTTTTATTAAATTGCAAACAAAACCACTTTTTTTTTAAGATCTGCAATTCTCACCTATTTCATCTTGCATTTCAAGAAAGCTTTCGGAAGATTTCCAAAGTATGAGATGAAAAATAACCGAGTGAAAAGAATGCTTTTAGTCAATCGAATTCCTTTCTAAAGTTCAGTGAAGTGGCTAGAATTTACTATATCTGAAATGACACAGAAAAAAGAGTCTTTTCTTCTACGCGCATTTTCAAAAAATTTGGATTAGCATTTGACATAGTATTTTCAAATTAGTTGAATAGTTATAGTGAATCCAACAAAAGGAAAAGAGCAAACTTACCTTTCAGTTTATAAATAGTTCATGGCAAATCTAAAACTATTGCGAACATTTCTATTTAAATTAATTAAAGTAATGCTATAATCCATAATCTTAAACTTATTGTAAGCACCGGGTGCGTCATAAATTCGTGAAAACTTCAAAAAATCGTAATAAAAAAAGTAATGCTCGAAAAAATTTGTGGTTTGCGGGAATATGTTCAGAGAGCCTTCGGATTTTGTTATTTCCATTAAAAAATGTATTTAAAAAATCACTAGATGGCGCTCACGGTGAATCAGCGACTAAAGCATTGCGACAGTTACGGATGGAGAAAGGAATTAAGGCGAAGAAAAACCCAATTTCATTGAATGGGATATTGAATTTAGTTCTCCGTTTTGAGGAAACGGAAGATTAGAGGATCGTCCACGAAGTGGCAGACCATTCGTCAGCACTGACCGCATCTCTGTTGTCCAAAGGATCATGAGAAATGTGGCAGCCGAGACTTCAACGGGGAGTTCCAGTGCACGTGAAGCAGATAAAATAACAGTAATTCCGGAAAGATCGATCCGACGCATTATGCACAAATGCTTGAAACTGCATCCATACAAGATAGAAGCATTTCACCAGTTGTTGCCGCGAGATTGCGAGAAAAGACAGGCATTTGCAACATGGGTGCTCCCTCAAATGGAACGTGATCCACAATGGTTACTGAACAATCATGTGGACAGATGAAGCCCACTTTTCATTTCATGGTGACGTCAATACGCAAAACAGTCGTATCTGGGCAGCATCAAACCCTCGTGCGTACACGACCAAACCACTACATTCTCCACATATGACTTTTTGTGAGGTTTCACTGCGTCCTTCACTCCAGACCTTTTTTTTTTTTTTTGAAGAGTGTTGTCCTGTATCCGATTGAAAAACCTGTTTCGTCATTGCAGAACGCTTATCTTAGGCTTTTACGAGACCACATTATGCCTGATTTGTAGCAAAGACGTGTGTTATCTTCCGACACCTTCATCCAGGTTGGTGCTCCACCCCACGTTGCTCGTTCCGTTAAGACGTTCCTCCTATACACATTCACTGTGGACAGAGTAATAAGCAGAGGATGTAAGAATGAATAGCCCTCACGATCGCCAGATCTTTCTCCAGCGGACTTTTGGTTGTGGGGATACCTGAAGTCTCGTGTCTACCGGGGCTCTCCTGTCACTTTGATGGAACTGAAAGATGCCATTCAATTAGCCGTCAGTGGCATCGATGCCTACATGTTATACGTAGCTGTAATAGGCGTAGTTACGCGCCTCACTTGCTTAATACCTTGTGGGGGCGGTCATGTTGAGCATCTTCTGCTTTAAAATAAAATGTACTATAATGTTACTGTGCTCTGTTTTCCTGATTTGCATAAACCGTCTTGGTATGACCGTGTGAGCGCCATTTATCAGTCATTTTTAAATACATTTTTTATTGGAAATAACGAAATCCAAAGGCTCTCTGAACATATTCCAGCAAACCGCCATTTTTTTAACATTACTTTTTTATTATGATTTTTTGAAGTTTGCACGAATTTATGCCGCACCCGGTACTTTATTCTTAATACAGATTTCAGAAATCCTTAAATTCCGACGAGTTATACAAGTTTTAAATAAAATTTCAAAAAAGTTAATATCTGTGACGTCACAATCACATGTCTTTCCCAGTGCCATAGGAAAATTGCCTAATTATCTACACAATAATACATATGCCTAGAAATATCGATTTATGTTCCAGAAATACCGTATAGAATGAAACAATATTTCCATGATAACTAAGTTTTCAAAACTATTATAAAAGCAAAATTTTACGTAAGAATCTTGATTTTGACACAGGGATTTGCTTCACTTCAGTTATTATTTTTAGAAAGTCTTCCAAAACATTTAAGATGCTGAATAATAAATACATCATATTTAACAAAACGAATAAAATGATATAATAAATACCACATTTGTCGGCATTATTTTATGCAACAAAAGTAATATTGCTAAATATGTATTTAAAAATATTACAAGGCATTTTAAATTTAAGCATTAATTTTCGACATTGCAAAAATATTATAAGCATTAAGAGCACCTAAAAATAAAAGCAGAAATGCAAATTAAAATTTCGATAATTTAAACATTTTGGACAGCTTAAAGTGAATCAAGCAATTTTTATTTTCACAAGAAAGTTTTCCTATTTATAAAACTTTTAATGTTTTTTAGAATAAAAGTGAAATTATTCTTGAAGTAAATTGATGATAGTATATTTATATCTTCATTTATATCATTTAGATAATACCTTCATGGAAAATAAACTTTTTGATGAACTTCAAAACTAGATAGGGGATATAAATAGTGAGTACTGGGACTACGAAAGTGTTACACTATAAATTTTGACAATGTGACGTTTAAATTAAATTTTTAAATACACAAAGAAAATCCAAATCAAAATGAAAATACTCAATCAACCAACTAGTCACTACTATAAAATTCATAATGATTTCGAACTTTTAATTATTTATAGAAAAATGGATATATGATAATGAAGTTTGTATTATACACAGGGCCGCCGAGTGGGGGTGGCAAAATTGTTCACCGCACAAGGGCGCCTGGGCCAAGGGGGCGCCAAAATTTATAGTACTTATAGTTTTTTAATTTAATGTTACTTAAATAAAAGTTGTTAATTATACGCTTACAATTTTGCATGTTTTATATTTTCTAAGCAATAAAAAAATAGCTTATTTTAATTTTAATTTTATTTTACTTTTATTTTCGATTCTGCGGGTTGTTTTCGTTTAAGTAAAAAATATTTGATTGCCGCTACGAACAATAAATACACATTCCACTCGGAACGTGTTAAAAATCTAAGAATTTGTAACATGTAACTACAGGAATTGGGAATGTTTTGTAGCGGCATATATTTATTCTTTATGTGCTATGAAGCTGTTGCGGCCCAACGTCATTGTTTAGCTTGCTTCTTTTTTTTTCTTTTTTTTTAAACAATCGTAGCTGCGCCACCGTGTGTGTGTGCCCTTGAATTAACAGGAAAATCCTTATTTTTAATCATGTACGTAGTCGCAGCTCATAAGGTGCGTACATTCTGTGAATTGCTTCGCAAGCAAAGTACTGTGATTAATAGTTTTCAAATTTTTGTTTTGTTTATAATTGCTCCAAAAAGTAGGATTATTATTTAGATGTAAGTGAACAATCTAAATATATTATTAGTATTATTTTCATAGCAGTAAAGATTCATAAAGAAAACAATTCATTAAGAAAAACTTTTATCTTTCAAATTAACAAAATAATTCAAAAAGCAACTTTTTATTTATCTTTATAAAACACAGATAAATCTTACCCTTCATTGGGCAGAATTTGATTTATCTGTTTCTGATATACAATTACAATTTTCAAATAATTGAAAAAAATTCTAAAAAATTACTAATGATAATAGTTTTTTTTCATTAAAAGTTTATAATTATTATGTACCTGAGATGTTTTCAATATTTCATTTGCTTATAACAAATGTTTTTTAGTAATTTGTGTTAATATCGGTTTAATTTACTTATATATTTTGAATCAGCAGAAAGAAGAAGAACTTTCACACTAAATTCACAAAAATAAATTTTCCGAAAAAAAAATGTTTCTAAATTTTCAATCAAATTAGTTTCTTTATCTGAATATTTATTTAGTAACAAAGGACAAAAATGGGCTTTCGACTTTCAAATAGTATATTGAGAGAAGATCATGTGATGCATTTTGCATATGGAATGAAAATTAATTTTTTTTATTTAGTGCAATTAATATTTATTAAGAAACATGCTCTCTCAAAAAAAGAGTCTGGAGCCCAAAATAGAAAAAGGAAATTGCAACGAGAGGAAGCTAATCAGAAACTGGCGTAATCTCTAAATAAATATCTCAGAAACACAATAGGATTAAACGGACGAGCAATTGAACCAGGATCATCAATATTAACATCTGGTTTGGAATTTCATAATGAAAATTTATCTGAAAATGTAAATTCATCAGAATATGATCAAGAAGAAACTACGATTGTACCAATAGAAAACTTAGATGTTGACGTAGAAAAGTCACCTGGTAATAACGTAATATCTAAAAACGAAGATTTTGATTTTTGAATTAAACGATCCAGCTACCTAGCCTGATACAATTTCTATAAAAATTATAGATTATTTAATTGAAAATGACCCTCACCGCTTGATAACCAAACATTTTCCGAGAGATAATTCTAGCAGAAAGTTTTCAGAATCGTTCAATGATAGAACTTAACTGAATGGAGAAAAAGTATTTAGAAATTATTTAATATATTCAAATTCTCGAAACGCAGTTTTTTGCTTCCCATGCAAACTATTCAGTGAGAAGCATTCATAACTTATTAAGGATGGATGTAATGATTGGGCACATTTAACCCACATTTTGAAAACACATGAAAGCATCTCATCTTAAACATAGTTCAAAATGCAGGGAACTCAAAATGTCTTTGCGTAAAATATGTACCCTGGATGCAGCTCAACAAAGACTTTATGATGCAGAAAAGGTTTACTGGCAATCGGTTACTGAACGGCTTATTTATTTAATTCAATATTTAGCCCGGCAATGCCTTGCATTTAGAGGTTCTTCGAAAAAGTTGTATCATAGTGATAATGGAAATTTTTGAAGTTGGTTGAAACCGTAGCAAAATTTGATCCAATAATCGCTGAACATCTCCACAAAATTCAAACATCTCAAAAGAAGAACATTGCTCATTACTTAGGGGATCAAATTCAGAATGAAATTATAAGCATTATTTCAGAAGGAATTAAAAAGCATTTATTACATATGATTGATTCATCAAAATACTACACCTGATGTCAGTCATACCGAACAGTTGACTGTTGTAATTCGATTTGTTTATAAGAACCAGAAAACCAATAAAGCCTAAATTGAAGAACATTTTTTAGGATTTCAATCTGTCAACGAGAATAATGGACAGGGTCTGTTTGAATTCATAGATGGGCATTTAAAATCGTTAGAACTTACGATACACACACAATTTATCAGATTTACGAGGCCAGTCTTATGATAATGGTGTTAACATGAGAGGAGAGCACAAAGGATTGCAACAAAAAATTATTGAAAATAATTCGAAAGCACTCTATATCCCCTGCTCGTCTCATTCTTTAAATTTAGTTGTAAATGATGCAGCTAAAATTTCCTTCGGGACAGTTAATTTCTTCGGAGTAGTGCAGGGGCTTCATCCATTAAACGTTGGTCTATTCTGCAACAGTATGTTGAAAATCTAACTTTAAAGCCACTTTCCAACACCAGATGGGAAAGTAGAATTCACGCTTTAAGACCATTGAAAAACGATTTGAAGAGAATTTTGAGAGCGTTAATAAATATTCAAGAAGATCAAACAAGAAACATGGAATCAAGAACTCAAGCAAAAAATTTACTTCAGAAGGTTTCCTCTTTTAAATTCATTTGTTCCATTAACATCTGGCACGATATTTTAAATTTAGTAAATGTGGTAAATAAAATAATGCAAAATTCTTATTGTGATCTTCAAATCGTGACTGACAATTTACAAAATCTTATATCAGAACTAAATAATCGTTGATCAGATGAAGCGTATGAACATGCAATTGCCAATGCAAGTATCGTTGCTGATGATTTGGGGGTGGATACTGATTTTCCACGAAGTCCAAACAGGTTTAAAAAGAAACTATTTCTAGATGAACAAACCGACAAACCAATCAACAATCCAAGACAAAAATTTAAGGTTCTATTTTGCAATATAATACTAGACACTGCTATTTCTTCAGTTACTGAAAGATTCAGTCAATTAAAAGAACATTACAATTACTTCAAGGTAGTAAGTACACTATATACCTAATTTAAAAAACTGGAGTGACAATGAAATTTTAAAACATTGTAAAGAATTAGAACAAGGATTAACGGATACTAAAAATGTTAATGGAAAGGACATTGATGAATTGAATTTGTTAGAAGAAATAAAATATTTGCGATGTTTTACCAAAGATGACATGTCACCTATTGATGTTTTAAATTATATTCATGAAAACAATCTTAACGATATATTTCCAAATATTGCAATAGCTTTGCGGATTTCTTTAACCCTACTAGTTTCGGTGGCTACTGGAGAACGAAGTTTTTCAAAATTAAAATTTTAGAAAAGTACATGCGATGTACCATGGCGCATGGGAGATAGTCGGACTTGTCAATTATATCCATAGAGAGCGAAATTTTGGATAAATTAAACGTAAAGGAATTGATACGAGCGTTTGTAGCTGCTAAAACTAGGAGAATCAATATTTGAATATATTTTCTAATTTTTATATTTTACTTAAAAAATGTTTTATTATTGTTTTGTTTTTAAAATTTATGAATTAATAAAAAAAAGTAACACAAACGTGTTTTAATATTTTAATTTTAAAGTTTTTCAGTTCGAAAGTCAAATTTTGAATACTATAAAAGAGTATGTCACACATAATTTGTGCAACAGAAGAGTGCAACAGAACCTCATAAAGGGGCGCCAAATTTCAATTTGAACAAGGGCGCCTAATACCCACGCGGCGGTCCTGACTACACATTTAAGTGTAAAGCTAGCAAGAAATTTAAATTTAAATTCAGTTTTTATTTGAATGTAATGGCTTTAAATTTTTAAGCTCTTTATTTATTTTTGTCAAATTTAGCTTAACAATTTTTTAAAACTTAAATCAGAATGTTCTTCAGTCTTAACTCTAATAATGCACACTAACACGCTAATACACATTTATCGACTAAATTGCAAAAAAAAAAAGCTAATAAATAATTCACCGAAAATTAAGTAATATCTCCAAAATGCATTAATATAATTTAAAATCAGAGTTATTATAAAAAAAAAGATGGCTCAAAGTAAAGATGAATGGCTCAGAGTAATTAAAAATCAGTGTTAAATAAATTACTCAAAATTAAAGAATTCATTGAATGATACAAAATAAAAGTTCATAATTGAAATTAAATTATTGAAGAAACTTTAAGGCGCACAATAAAGATTTTTTTTCTGTCAGTTAAAGTATTTATCTTGCAAATACAAACAAGATTTCAAAGTAATGTCATTATCTACTTTGTGCTATTGTATTATTTGCGTGAACGAGAAAGCATAAGATGAAATTCATTCCGTCACGAGCATGCGCAGAACTCACAACAATACCTCATTTAAAAAATCCCTGTTATTTACACATGATGACATATGGATATCAAAGATCGTTTTTACAAAATAATTCATTTGGAAGATTATAAACTTCGTTTCATATTTTAGAATTTTAATCTATAGTTCATCCTTTCATAAGCCTTTTAACTAGCTTATTTTAAAAAATTTTCTTCTTCGAACTAATAAAATTATTCTTCTCTTAAACGAACTATATACTTATACCTTATAAACTAAAATAATATATTCGGATACACCGGAAAAATGCGGAATATTTTGCTAAACAAAAGTTGTCTCTAATTAGAGGCTTTTGTTGTACACAAAACCTAATTAAAAGGACATGTTCGAAAGTTGTTATTAGGCTTTTTTTGGTAATGAGCTTGTAGCATAATTTAAAGCAAATTAGGAGGAATTTTAAATTTTAAGCCCATTATGAGGCACAAAATTTAAAAAAGAATTTGTTTATTCATTTCATTAAATTGCATAGATAATAGTTTAAAAGATTCGTAAGATAGATATTCAAGTAGTAAGAATTTTTTTTAAAGAAATTCTCAACAATAAAGTTCTTG
>JAPMOR010086197.1:0-12883 GCA_026543865.1 Argiope aurantia
TTTTTTTTTATTAATTCATTTTTGCCAATTCATATATTTGGGGATTAATTTCTGGAACTTCAGATTTTTCATCCATCAGATTCACTGAAATAATTCTTAACAAATAAAATACGCCATTTTTGCACAATTTAACGAGCATTTTTTGCTATTTCACTTTCAGCGAACATTTCCTAAAATTGAAATAGCTCCGATATATCATTAAATGCATTCAAGTGCGAATGTGACGCAACATGTTTTAATGACCATAAAAATTCAGCTTTAAGTGATTATTCTTGAACAAAAAAGTTCGACATCTATTTATTTTTGAACACCAAATTTGACGTTTTTGGATTTGACATGCCATCTTTCCATGTACTCCTTTTAGATACTAAATTCAACATCAATGATAACTCTTTTGAATCTTCTATGTTTTCTTCTTTTAGCATGACTAGTTAAGTTCTCTTTTATGTTACTTAGGTTTATTATTTTCTAACGAAGCAAGCTGTAAGCAAAAAATGGATTTTGCGGAACTCCTCGAACCAATTCAGCAAAATCAGGATTGATCTTTTATTTGTCCAATTTATATTGAATAAGAATTTTGAGCAGCTCATTGTTTTAAAAAAATTCTAATCTGCTTTAAATAAGCTGACAGTTTCGGAAATTATTAATAATAATACAACATTCAATAAATTCAAGTACGGTAGACTAAACAACGCCGCGCTGCTTCCGCAGATTGAATATTTCCGTAAGAGAAATGTATTATATTCTTTCACACAGTTACAGAAGTCTTGCGAATGCTCAGTACCTGCAATTCGGGAATCTCAGCGAAAAAGAGCAACTGTCTCGCAAATAGAAACTAGATTGATCTATACAGAAAAAACGAAAGAGAGTAGAAAAGGTGTGAGTTTCCGCATTACACAATCGGAAATGTTCCGCATTACACAATAATATTGTTTCGTCTTTGAAAGTTATGATTACGATCTTTTATTCTTACAATATTTAGAGATCGGCATTTTTTAGATGGGGGGGGGGAGGACTAAAAAACTTTAAATTCCCTGTAATTCCTCGGTTGTTATGAAAATTTTCAAAATTCCCTGCATTTTTCCCTCTCTGTTGAGATTTAAATCCCCTGTGTTTACCCAGCTTTCCAAGTTCTCCGGCGGCATAGCAACCCTGTAATATCAGATATTATTAACTAACAAGAATTTTGTCTAAAAATTGTATAAACAAAACATGGAAAATTTATAAGAGAATGAATCAAGAGGAGTTGATTCTAAATCAGGTTCCATTATTTCATGAGCATAACTAATGGCAAAGGGTAATATTTGAAAATCTGCATCAATATTTTTATAAAATATCACTTCCATTAATTTGAAATTGCATTGAATAATGAAAAATTTGCATTGGTTTTCTTATCAAATGTAAAGAAACTTCCCACTATATTCTGAATGGAAAAACTGCTTTATAGATATAGAAAATATGTTATAAAACCGCATAAATACATAAATAATGAATTTCATTAATGAGTGCTACATCATATGGATTTTAAACAATGATATATGTAAATAAAATAATATTATGAAATTTCAAAATCAATTTAATTTTTTGTTTAAAAATAACAGGAAAATCAATGAAGGCAACACAGAATATATGTATAATATTATTTGACATAGGAGACAAGTAATAATAATAGAATTTCTAATAAAATATATTATTAGGGGACAAAAAATAATTGTTTTAGCATCTTTCAAGTAAAAAACAAGGTAAAATGAAATAGTTAAAACAGTGTATATACTAAATGATACTACAGATTAATTAGTTATATACAATAAAATGTTTCCAGCTTATTTTTAAGTTAATTAGTTATAAGTTTTATTATTATTATTATTATTATTGTAATTATTTAAAAGAAACAAAAAAAACTATTCACACAGTGAAGCAGTATTTAATAAAAAACACAAATAAAATATTCAGATTCAGATACATATATTTAATTCATAAGTTCAATTAATATCGATACATAAATATGATAATTTAACTAATTTTACAATACATAATACTTTTCAAGTATAAATGCAAAATATATTGTCACTTTTTTGGATATTTTTAATTATAGTGCAATATACAAATTTTAATAAAATTTAAATATATAAATCACTTTATTAAACTATTGTTCAGGAAATAGATATCTCAAAATTCCTGATCTAAAAATATTTAGAACAACATATTAACAATGAAAATTTTTCATATTCTCCCTGCCCAAAAATTTATAAAGAGAGAGAGATCAAATACTAAAAAACATTACATTTAGAGAAACCTATAATTTCCTATTGAAAGACCATATTTTTGACATTGTATTTATTCTGTGCATTATTGCTTAAATAATAATCCATCTTTAGTTATTGTTGTTTCAGATCCCAGGTGGTATAGCTCAGCTATACCATCTCCATTAATCCCAAGATCTCTAATAATGGTTTCATGATAAAGGAAAGTGAGCAGCTTCCATAAGTCCGTGGACCTGGGGCACCGAAGCTGGAAGTCTGACTTAGCCCCAAATGCCTGCAGACCTTAGCAGAGCAAAATGAAACGACCTTCCTGCCTTGAGTGACCCTGCCAGGAGAATACTCTCCCGACCTGCTTCACCTGTTCTTAGTTATAATATATAGAACATAACCATTTCAAAAATTATATAACTGAATTCTAAGATAGTGGATACAATTCCTAAGTTCCTATCTTATGTTTTTATTTTCATAAAAGTTACAAAAAATATTATACATGACTGCACCAAATTTTCATAGAATTGAACACATTTTATCATAATAAACATTAATAATATTAACTTCACTGATACTGATATCAACAAAATAAACCAAGGAATCTTAGATTAAATAACAATTCAATACGAACCAATTAACTATTATATTATGACCATCTATTCAATAAAAAAATAAACAGAATTTACAAGTTAATTATATCAAATTTCATTTATTTTGGAACTTTAGTGTGCCAATTAAATTTGCAAAACAAAAATAATGTTAAGAAAAAAAAGTTTAATAGCTTTACTTTAAGTAACCAAACATATTTATTTATATGTAGCTGGAAATAATGCAATGTACCAGCTTACTGGGATACATAAAGACATTATTTGTGCATTAAGAACATAGAAACAATTTAGTTAAAAAATAGCAGATGCAAATCATTTTTATCAAGAGACAGTCATAAATTGCAAAATTTTTCTGCCGGGAAACTTTCTTAATAGGTTGTTCCTGAAAGCAAGCATAAGTCATAATTTAACCATCAATTAAACTACTATTGTATATTAAGCAAAATATAAACTGTTTAAACTTATTAATTCTTGATATTTCAAAAGCCCAACTGAATTATGTGATCACAGAAATCCAGAAAAAAAAATATTTAATTAAATCTTGTACTTAAATAATTAAGATAACAAACCATACAAAACGCTACACAAACAATGGAATTAAGCATATTTATATTTCTAGATAAATATGCCTAATTTTCTTTTTAATCATACATGATTAATAAATATACTAGCAATACAACAGATTAAAAAAGAGCATATTCAGAATATACAGAAAGGCAAGAACATCACACAAAATGACATTAAACAAAATCATGTCATTATTTTCTAATAAATGATTTCAATTCTAATAAGCAAATAAAAAAGCATTTAAGCTACTGCAATAAATTCTTCATTTGCATATTATACTTAATAAATAATTACATTTTTATATTGTAGTTTGCATAATATTGTAAGGAAATGTAATCACATTTTAAAAGTAAATAGAAATTTTTAATTCTAAGTAATTTTCAATTTCTTTAAATATGAAATCACTGATAAAGAGAACAGATTTAATATTTTCAGATATAATCAGGTAAATACATTCTGTTCTGTAATCAACAGTATTTCAATTACATAGTGCTAAATATGCATATGCAAAACTAAAATTCTGTTTGTATGATATAACTAAGATTAATTAGAAAAAAGAAAAATCCTTACACAATGCACATAGAAGAATATTATAAACCCAAATTCTATTCTTGATTATTAAAGCATTATGAGACATTAAATTTGAAAGCAGACTTCACAAAGAAAAACATGTATATCTCTGATATAAATTGATAGTAAATCATTGCATTTTACAACTGTTATTTTGCAGAGAAAATACAGAAACGTACATTAGAAGTAGCTTTTTATGCATGCTAGTTAAAATGAGAAAATTCCATTTATTATTACATAAAATATACATAATTTTACATCAAAAAACAATTTAACACTCTTTTTAAATGCATTTAAATGCAGTGTGAAAAAATAATGAAAGAAGACAATAATGTAATAAGAAAACAGTATAAGAATCCTTAAAATATTTTGTACAAATATTATAGTAAAAAAATGCACATTCATTTGTCTTTGCATTTGAAATGAGTCATATGATGGGATTTCAAACTTGTCTTATGTTTGAACTTTTTGTCACATATATGACAAATAAATGGAGTTAAGTCTGTGTGAATCACACTGTGGCGTTTCAAACTGTCTTTTCTTGTAGTAGAAAAGTTGCAAACTGCACAAGTAAACACATTTTTTTCTTGAGATGTCAGAGAAAAATAATGTCCTAATTTAATTTGTCCTAATTGAAAGAAAAAAATAAACATCAATAACCTTTTTAATTTAAATAATATTCTCAGATACAACAATCGCTAAACATATCCAAAAGTTTACATTAAATTTTCTTTAAAAATTATTTAAAGTTATAAATAATAATAGTCATTATCCTTTCTAAAAATGTAAATATTTGTTTAAAATTATTTATACATTAAAAAACAAAACATTAAAGCTCTATAACATTCCACAGATTTTTCAAAAACCAAGCTATTGTTTTACAACTTCATAAGGCATTTGAACTTTGGAAAAAAGAAAGGGAATGAAGTTTTATAAGTCAAATCTATCAAACAATAAGATATTTTAGAAAAAGTACTAAATGCCTGTAGTGTCTCAAAATATTTTACAAACATATTTTGAGGCAGAATGTTTTTAATTAGACCTAAAAGATTCTTATAATTCCAAATAAGAACTGAATACTTAATATGAAATTATTTATCATAAGTTCAGTCTAGTTATATTGATATTAATAATTAAATCAATTAAAAATTCAATTAAATTTGATACTCAACAGCTGAAGTTTATCTTCTGTCATTTTTTTCTAAATGTGTAACAAAATATTTAGGTGGAACATTTTTCAAAAATCAATAAAAAAATCTAAGATGCAAAATACTTTCTTTGTTCCAAGTACTTTTAGTTTTTTAAAAAGAAAAATCAATATTTTCAAGTTAAGAAGATAAAGAGGTGTCTAGAACAAAATATTATATTTGATCAATCAGAACACTTTTTTAGATAATATAAATCCCCACAGACTACAGAAAAATATTCAAATTGATTAACCTAAGAAATATTTTTATATAATGTTTTATTTAAGAAATACTTAAATGCAAGTAACCATAGTCAAATTAAATATACAATAAAAATAAAATGTATATTAAAAATATTTAATCTACAACTAAAATACCTTTTTAAAAATAGAAAATATGTATTTTATTAAGCATATAAAAACAGATACTCAACAGTGAAAACAAATATATTTATCCACAAAAATAATAAAATAATATAAACCTTATTGCCATAGTCTTATTCTAAATAAAGAAATTTTTTAAAAATTTCAATAAAATTCCAATTTTATCGAAAAATTTATAAACAGAATAAAATAACATCAATACAATAAACATTAATGAACAATATATAAAATATTTTTAAATATATATATATATATATAAATAATTTTAAATAAAAAAATTCTTTTTGAAATAAAATATGTTTTAACAAATTATTCAAAAAGATTCAAATTAGATTAACTAAATTTATAAAAACAATTCCTTTTGCATCAGGAATGATGTTTAATAAAGGAGTGTCAGGAAAATAAAGGGAATGTGGGAATGTGTAAAATCACAGGTATTTATTCGTATCATTTATAACTATTTGTCTATCCATTTATTTTTCTTCAAAGCCAACCATTCAAATTAGCAAACAGCCTGATAAAAGAAATATAGAAATACTCATATAGATAAACATATTAATAATACATAAAAAATAACAATTAAACAATATATAAAAATAAAAATTAAACAAAATATATCACCATTTAATAAAAAAGAAAAAAACTTTCTAGAAATCAAAATGGCTTATTTTCAGTTTTATACTATTAAATGATCCCCCTCTTCCCAATTGTAAATAAAAAATGCATCCATTAGCCCATAAGCTACTGTTAGTTTGAAATTACAAACTAGTCTGATAAAAGAAAAATATTATCCTTCAAGTTTCTGCATGGACCTTCCAGCAGGTCGGAACAGTCAGTTTGCGATTTTGATTCATTAAACATATGAATGAAAATCGCCCTCCAACATATAGAAATAATATTTGTCAATTAGAAAAAAAAATGTCAAGTGGTATTATTTCATCCTACTTTTAAAATATGAAAAAATTTATTCATTGCTGTATTTAAAATGAAACAAATACACAATCATTTTAAAAATAATCTCTACTTAAGTATTCTCATATAATCAAAACTTAATAATCAATAAAATTATGCAGCAATATTAGAAAGGTTTTAAAGATTAAATATTATACAAACTGCTGATAATCAAGAATTCTAGGGAATTTAAACATATAACTCATTAAATGTTCTATAAATGACCTTTTTTAAAAAAACAATAAGATTCACACTATAACTCACTATATTGTTCCATTAGTTTAATATTTTATATGTATAATTATTTAGATCACCCGACAAGAATGGAAATAAGTTGCTTATGATTAATATAATTGATTAGTATCCAGTGATCTGAGCATTTATCCTATAAAAATATTTTTTTTAATTTTAATAGTGTTCCTTTTAAACCGATTCCCGTGCATCTCGTTACATAAGCAGGGAATTTCAAACTTGTCCAACACATTTATGCAAGAAATATTTATTTTCTTTTGATCTTCATCACTTTTGGTATTCAAAAAATTGTATGTTTAATTTTGCAATAATACTGTTAGATGATAAAAAAAGTTAAGATCAAATAACAAAGTTCAAAAATGTGTTAAGCAGGAAAAAAATTGTCAGGTAAGAAGAGTTTCCCAACTTTGTTTATCTCTTAAAAGCATTTGAGTATTTTATATAAAATTAAATAGTTCATTGAGAAAAATGAATTAGATTTAATATTTTTTTAATTAATTCTAAAGAATTATATTTCAAAAAAGTGAACTCTTCTACAAGAATAAAAGTGAACACTATTTTCTAGCTTTTACACATAGAATATAATTATCCTAATTTAGTAAAAAAAAAATTTATGGATTTGGTTTTTTTCCATTTCAAATTTTCAATTCTGGTATGCACATTTAAATTAACTATTGCAAATTACAACTGCTTATGGTAAAATAGTAAATATTTTTTTTAAAAAAAGGAAGAAAGATTCGATAGATTTTATTTTTTTTAAAATTCCCTTCAAACAAAAAAACTTGTTCCATTTTTCACTATACAGAGCATCTATCCATCCTCTAGTAATCACTACAAATAAATTCATCTATCATAAAATTGTAAAAAATATATTATCTTTCATCCATTTTCTCAAAATTTTTAAATAATTGCCTATTTTAAATTTGGAAATTTCCTCTTAATTTTGTTTATTCATTACATTTCTTTCTAATATTTCTCTAATCAAGTATTTTAGTTAAATGCTTTGGATTTCAAATGTCTTGAAATGAAATTCAGAAATTTTGAATTATTTAGTTAGCCAATGTTACATCATGAACCTAGCATTTTCCAAGCAACTTTGTAGTATGAGCTTGCTGCTATACATTGACGACTGTGAAAGTAATAGAAAAAGTAAAAGGTGAACCAAAATGTATGCTTAACAAAAGACTGCTGTCAGACTAATGGAAAAAAGCAACAAAAAACATACGTAAAATCAAATCATATTTTAGTGCAGTTATGATTATTTAGTTCCTGTTACGATTCAAAAAATTGTGAACATATAAAACAATCTACAAATTCTTTCATCTTAGGTAATCTTTAATGATATTTTACAGAACTAATTTGAGCAAATCGTTTGTGACAAATTGGACAAGAATAGGGGCAGGCACCAGTATGAACTATGCCATGACGACGGACATCTAGGTGCACTTGAGGCAACAAAAAATTGTCACTCCGTCTTTTGTTTTACGAAAAATGTAATCTGATGAGAAAATATCTGAAGTAAGAAAAATGTGCTTAAAATTAGTCACAAAATAATACATAGCAACAAAAAAAAAACATTAATAACTTATTTTATACAGAAAAAAGCTCATCCACAGAATCACAAATACATAAAAATACACATATACAACTGCAGATTTAAATGAAAATATTAAATTTTTAAAAGAAAAAACATATTAAAATTCCAAAAGATACACTTTGCACTTTATTTATTTTATCATATTATTATATCCATTTATTCAACATTTACCTTTTTTTCCCTTGTACTTTAGTTAACTGGGGTTGATAAAAAAAACTAGAAAAAAATCGAATGAACAGTCCATATTTCAATATCGGCTGGAATCGAATCTGAATTGCATAGTATTAATCGTTAAATAAATATTTAAAATAACTTTTTTTTCCGTATCCTATTATTATTCTTTTAAAAATATGTCAGCATAATTAGATCAGAGGCTGAATCATTCATCATAAGAATAAAAAGTAAGATATTTGTCTTCATCTGATTGCCATTTAAATTTTTTTAAATGGTTTATTTTATTTTTCTGAACAGTTATTATGCGTATACAAGATATAAAGACCAAATTTTTAAAGAAATGGCATAAAAATATCAAAATATAGACATATAATGGGAAAATACAAAAAAAAAAAAATTATACATAAATGATAAATTCAGTTTACTGCACCTCTAAAATAAATTTTTCCAAAATCTGATAGCTATAATTTTAATTGTCTTAGCATATTTTTCCTTTATGTCAAATTTCTTCAATTAAATTGTTGACCAAGTAATTCAGTTTTCAAATGATGGAAATTCTTTTTCTGAGTTGATAAATATATGAAATATATAATGTGAATATATATTTCATATGATAATAACTTCATATGATGATGTGATAATATAATATATAAATATATGATGTCAATTAGAATAATTTCCACCTATAATTATTATTTATAGCAAACATGTACTGTATTTCTTGATAAATGTTCATGATTTATTACTATCTAAAAACAAATTTGGAATTCACCGTTTTATCTTTTCAGTCAAAATACTTAAAGCAATTTCTGGCTACATTCGCTCATGACTGCATTTTCACTCAATATTTCCAAACATCATATATAGCAATTCAGTTTGTTATACAACAGGACAACAAAAACATGCATAAAATCAAATCATATTAGTACAGATATGATTGTCCAGTTCCTGCTGTGATTTAAAAACATTTGAACATGTAAAACAGGCAAGAAACTTTTTTCTCACATGCAATCTAGAATGATATTTTAATGAACCTCTTTGAGTGAATGTTTTGTGACAATCAGGGCAAGGAAAAGGGCGAGCACCAGTGTGAACAACACTATGACGATTCAGATTAGATTTCCGATAAGTTCGATAGGTGCACTTGAGGCAAGAAAAAATTGTCACTCCTTTTCTTTTACAAGCAACATAATCTGATGAGCCAATATCTGAAGTGAAAAAAATGTGCTTAAAATTAGTCATTCAAAACATAATGCATAGTAAAAAATAAAACAAAACATTAGTAACTTTTTTTATATAGGAGAAACCTCATCCACTGAATCGCAAGTACATAAAAAACACAATAAAACTGCAGATTTAAATAGAAATATTAAATTTTTTAAAGAGGAAACATAATATTGAAATTCCAAAATATACATTTTGTACTTTATTTTATCATCTAACTCTACTTTCCAACTTAACTACCTATTCAACATTTAACCCTTTTTTCCCCCTAGTACTTTAGTTCATTGCAGTTGATCTGAAAATTAACAAAAAACCTGAATGAATATTTCACATTAATTTCAATTTCCGTTCACACTTAAATAAGGGCCGGAATCAAATTTTATTAATCTTTAAATAAAGATTTAATAAAGGATTTTGTTGTTGTTGTTTTTTTGTTTTTTTTTCCTTTCATTGTTATTATTCTTTTTGAAATATGTCAACATAATTAGATCACAGAGACTGGATTATTATAAAGATAAAATATTTATCTTTCTCTGCTTGCCATTTAAATTTTTTAAAACAGTTTATGTTTTATTTTATTGTTTTGAAATGCCATTATGCATATGTAACTTATAAAGATCAATTATAGCTAAGTAATGCACATTTTTGTTTTGGAAATGAGCTATATAATGGTATTTCAAATTTGTCTTATATTTGAACTTTTTGTCACATATATCACAAATAAATGGTGTTAAATCTGTATGAATCATAAAATGGCATTTCAGTCTTGCAGTAGAAAAGTTGAAAATTGTGCAAGTAAAAATATTTTTTTTCTTGTGATGTCAGAGAAAAATAATCCCTTTTAATTTTTCCTATTCTAAAAAAAAAGAAGAAAAAACATCAATAGCCTTTTTTAATATAAATAACATTGTCAGATATAATTAATGTAAAAATCACTAAACACACAAGAAAAATCTGCAGTAGATTTCCATTAATAGTCAATATGCTTTCTGAAAATTTTTTAAATTATTTATAAAAAAAACAAAAATATTAAAGCTCTATAACATTCCATAGATTTTTCAAAAACCAAGCTATGATTTTACAGCTTCATATGGTATTTCAACTTTATTAAGAAGAAAAGGAATGAAGTTTTAGGAGTCAAATCTAACTTACAAATAAGATATTTTAGAAAAAAAATTTTTACATATTGATTCATTTTTAAAGCAAATCTGACATAAATGACAATCTGCAAAGGAAACTTTTCATCAAGCTAACAATTTTAATTTCATCTAGAATATCATTGTTTCTTATTTTTATAAATCATGTATTATTTATGTACAATATTATTAAATACAAAATTTGTATTAAAAATTTATAAAAACAAATAATGAACAAAAATATAAAGTGAAATAGATAATAATTTTAAAAAATGATCCTAAGATAGGAAATTATGAAAAAGCAATTAAAAATAAAAGTAAAAACTTCAAAGTGAGTTTTATTTAAAAAATATTTTAATATTTAATAGAATAAAAATAGTCTGAAAAGCTATTTATCATAAATCTTTATAGATATTTATCATGTATTAGATTTATAGTAACACTAATGCCTTACATGCAATCTTCAAGGAATGCTATTAATAGCAGATAAATTCTGTATTGATATTATCATATATAGAATATTATTGAGACACTGGACAATAATTAAGTTATGAAATATTTTTCAAAAATCACAGAAAATGTATCATATAAAAATAATTAAATATTGCACAGTAATATAAATTTATCATGATATAATTAAGCATATAAAATTCAATGCATTAAAATATCAAAGCATGCTTATAAACCTTCTCCTCTTTGTTACTTTCTAATCACTCAAAAATTACAGAAACACAGGAGACAGTCTTAAACTTAAAAATAAATAAAAGTCGCTATCATGCTAATTCTATCATTTATATTAGGATATCTTTGATGCTGCTTGGGTTACAGTAGAAGATTGGTAATTGATTGTAGATTACAGATTCAAATTCCTTCCAGATATGCATGCATGGCAAATTAATGAATGAAAAGTAAGTAGCAGAGAGCAAACATTCTTGAGTTAGCTTGATATAGAATTATTAAAAGGATGTTGGCTTCGGTATCAACTTCTTTATCACAATTCAATTATATATTTCAAATAATTTAGTTAGCTTCAAAACAGGATGTTAATTAAATAAATTATTCCATTAATTCTAAGATATCTAATAGATTCAGCCCTACTTTCTAATGGGCTAAAGAAATAAATCTAATGCAAAATAATATTAATAACAACTTTTACAGAAACATAATTTGTTAAAAAAAAAAAGGTATAAAAAAGAACAAAGTTTTGGTAAAGTTAATATTGCCTTTCAACAACTCAACTTATCTTTTCTGCAATGTTTCCTATTTCAGGGAATATTTTGCCTGTAATGATTATTTTCGATACTGACAAAAGATGAATGTCAGTAATCATGGATCCAAAAAGAGATGCATTTCCTTTCATACATGAAAATAATTTCCCAAGTAGATAATACTTCCAAATACAGAAGTAATGTTACATGTAAATTTCTAAATGCTTTCACACTTGGCTGACAAATATTTGTAAAATTCAAACAGAATTTTACAAATGTTCAATATATTTGTGTGTTCAATTCGGAACAGTACTGGATCTTGATTACATTTATTTAAACACTGATACTGTTACTAAGATAATATATAATTAGATACTGTCTTTTCCCCCCCCCAATAAAAATATGAATCTTCAGATTATGCTTCAAATTGAAACTCCTTGAACAAATATACGATTGATTTTCACAATGTACAACCCTACAATGCATAACTAAAGTGCCTTTATGAGGAGTTGAATAACTGCAGCTTGCATAAGAATAAATTCCTAATTCATTACAAATCAAATCTTGAAGTGAAGTGTTTTTCAGTACATCTGCAAATACAGAAATATGATATTCAAATCAATGTTATTATTTCAATTTGAAAAAATCAAGTATGTTCAAAATAAAATAATCCATAGAATCAACAGTGAAACAAAATTCAACCTTTTTTTTTTTCATAAACACTGGGAAATTGTATAAAATCAAAACTCGCAATTAAAAAAAGAATTTAGT
>JAPMOR010086201.1:0-17002 GCA_026543865.1 Argiope aurantia
ACGTAAATCAGTCTTGTTGCTTACTTGATAATGTATAGAAAAAAAAATAATAATAATAATTGCTAAAAGGCATAAATACAAAAAATATGGGTATACATAAAAATAAATAGCTATTATATAATGAACAAGATTGTATCTTTTTTCAATACAGCAAATTATAAGTTATTAAACTTTTTAAGGGAGATCGTTTCCCATTAGACCACCCTTTTTTGTAGTGGTAAATTTCTGTCGACTTATTAGAACAAATATACTTTTTTAACTTCTAATAAAGGCAACAGATGATAAAGCCAAATCTATTTAAATAATTATGTTTATGAAATTAATTAAAATAAACAAAAAATATTTTTTTTTATTTGATGTAATTATAATATTAAAATGTTTGCTACCTTAACAAATCAGAATGTAAAATATTTTTCTTATTTAATTTACTTTTCTAGTTTAGCTAATATATTCTATTAAAGTCTTCATAGTTATTGGAAAGTTTTTCTGTTTAAATACTTCTTTAATTTTTTTGGAGAGTCTGACCACATTCTGCAGTTTGCATCCTGAAACCACCAGTGACTTATATTTAGATAAATGGAATGATTTATTTTTGGTTGATTTAACTTTACACAGATTTGGCATACATAATGTTCATATACCAGTTCATATGTTTCCTTCCAATTGAAGTAACTCTGGTACTTCTTATCATCCTTGGCTACTTGAAGTAAATATCGACCCAAATCTCTTGGTGTTTTAAAAGCTAATGCATCAATATAAGAATTAGGAGGAGCTACTTGAGAATAGTTAGCACCACCTAATACCACAGGTATCATATTAGTACTCAAAATACGAAAAAACTTTTCAGTCACATAATCTTTACAAATAGAGTTTTCAAAAGAGAGATAAAAATTATATTTCTGATCTAAAACATCATAACACTCATCTGACATTTTTGGTAAACAAGTATAGCTACCACAAGTACCAAAAATATCAACTGGTACAGTCTTTTGCAGTTCCAGAACATATCCTTCTCTGTTGCTAGGTGTTTTACAATTACTAACCAACCATGCTATCATTTTTTTCTTATTCTGTATAAAATGCTTTACTTCCTTAGTACCCTTTTTCTTCTTTCTGACAATAGGTGAAAGGTTGATATCCGAATCCAGTCTATAAGTAGCAGTCCAATTAAAAATGCCATTCATTTGTTCTAAAATATTAGTAGGAGTATGAGGTGGTGCTTCATGATGCAAAAGTATCCAGATTTGATGAGGTATCCTTAAAATTGGCATATCATTGAGATTTATATCCCGCAAATGAAATACCACAGCATCACTTTTGTTTAAGTATTTGCGATCAAAGGTTACAAAACATTTAGGTGATTTAGGACAATTTAGATTTGAATAACTTGGCACAAAATTTGATTCACCAAAAAACTTTGTCCAAAATAGAATAGTTTTAGTACTTTGCATATTATTCAAAGAGTCTGTAAGTATTTTCACATGGTTCCAGTGCTTCCTTACCCAAGGATCCGTGGTAACAGGCTCCTCGTGTTTAATTTTGGAAACGTCCCACCATATAGACACGATATGAGAAGCACAGATAATTAAAGCAATAGCAGCACAAAAAATCAGAATTTTTCTCATGTACCTCATATTTTACAGTTGGTGCTTGGTTTTAATGAACATACTTGAAGACTTTCAATAAACTGACAATTTCTGGGTTGCTGATCAAGATATCTACAAAATGAAAAGAGCTATTTATAAAAGTTCATTGCATTACTTGATTACTTTTATTTTACACCATTCAAGTAACAGCAAATTTAAAATTGTCTTTTAATTTTTTAATCCTAAATAAAATGAATCGCTATCGATAGCTCTGATTTACATACAGGCAAAAAAACTGAAGGAACTCTTATAGAAAAATTATATAAAGATATTTCCACTGTGATTCTTAGATGCTTATATTATTTAATTATTTTTAACAACACACCAATTCATTTATTTTTATGAATAAGTTCCATTAGGCTGTTTAGGTAATACTGTCGTTGAAAAAGTGAAATAAAAACAATTTTTTCAAATATTACAAGAAGATTTTATTTGAATAATCAATTAAGTAATATGATTAGCTTATTCGAATTTTAATTGACAGCTTGAGCAGGGAATAAACATAAGATGTGTCAAATTGTATGCTTACATATTCAGCTCAAAGTTTCTGAACTTTATCTTTCGGTACATGCATCTCACTTAACAGCTGGATGAAACAACAAACTTTGTAAACAATCATCCAAAAAATCGTGTTAAGTAAACAGACAATTTAGAAGATGACTCCTTAAATACTGATTATAATCTGGGCCACCAGTTATTCCATAAGATAAAAAATGACTATTGTCACTTATAATATATAGTTCAAGTTTCGGAAAATGCCGCTGTCGCCAATGCGGTAACTAAGAGAATCCAAATAAAAATATAACGATGCTCTACCGGCGGTTATGAATAACTTTTCACAATGTGACTCACAAACAAACATTTGTTGCACTGTAACTTCAAATCTTGAAATAACTTATCTATATCTAAAATTAATTGGTACTTTTTCAAATTGCATCACTCAACTGTTCATATATTACGAACATATGAAACATATAATTTTTTACCTTTGACGGATTCGAATGAAATTTGGCACATATTCTTGGATGGAGTTTACTTTGGTTTGGTTTAGTTATATTAACGTCCCATTTTTACAGCAACTCTAGGGCTATTTTGGGACGGACTTTGTAATTTTGAACCGCGGTCGGAAGGCGAGGACGGCACCTGAGCTGGCACCCCCTCTCCAAACTTCCGAATCAAACAGAGGGTGGATATTTGGCCCAGACGGTTTTAGCGTGCACCAGACCCGTTTACACGACCGTTTTTGGGTGGAATCGGGTCTCGAACCTGAAACCCTCCACTTCCAAAGCCGAGATCTTATCACCAGGGCACCTCGGCCAATTTCCCAGGAAGAAACTGGGCTTTTTCACAAATAGTGATGACACAGGATAAGGAAGTGATACTGTTTATAAGATAATTAGAACTTTCCACAGTTAATTTTAAACCAATTTGATAAAAAAAATTTCATTTTTTCCCTTCTTTCTCATCAGAAGCACTTACAACATCTCTCAGTCTCAAATGTTCGTCCGTTCTCTGTCATATTCATTAAAAAAAATCTCAAACATTAATACAATAGATATAAGTCTTTCGCGAAAGAACGTATTATTTAATTGAAAACCTTAACGGGATCATCATTTTCAGAGTATGACGCGACGTATTCTTGGATAGAAAGAGAGAAAGGAATGACAAAGAAATTATGAGCCTCAAACAAGAACAACCTCTAGATTTGCCCTCCGAATGTATGTCGCTCATTTTCACGCAAATCAGATAGCGCCCGTAGAAATATTTTCTCCTGGAAAATAAACCTATAATTTCCGATCAATCGACGCATCGCTGGCGCGGAAAATCGGATACCAATCTTCTTTTGAATTAGATCAACAATGCACGTCAAATGCTATGTATGGTTATCAGAGAAAGAGTCAATGATTCAACTAAACTTAATTGTAATAAATAAAATGTATTTAAATATTATTTATTTTTATTTAACATTCATTTGTGTTAATTTCCGACTGCTATTAACTTATAAAATTTTAGTTGCCTTTTCTTTTCCTTTTTTTACATATTTTAGTTTGAGATTTGAAAGAATCTATTTAACTCTTTTAAACATGGGGATTTATTTAATTCAGATATTTACTAAAAGTACCCTTTTTGACGCATCAGCCAGTCAGACCCATTAGACATTCTAACTAAAACTTATGAAAAATTAGGTGTTTGATAAGAATTCCAGTCTGCATGAATTCTTTAAAAAAATATTCAAATGCAAATAAAAGCAATTTTAACTACAAAAAATATACGTTATTCAATCAGCATACAGAAATATATTATTACACGTAAAAAGCATTCCAATAATCTTATATGTTTTTTCAAATTACAATTGTAAAACATTAAATAAAAATGCTAACGATAAAAATCAGTTTCTTCCAAAATAAAATCATACAGCTGCATAAAGAAGAAGAATGAAATAATAGAAAACATAGATTTAAGATATAAAATAATATGATGGAAATAAGCAAATGAGATGCACTACTTGTTACAAAAATTACCTTCGTTACAAGTACTAATAGTTACAAAAAATGAAAATTTATTATCAACCAAGATAAGAACTGATTATACAATCTAACATGTATTATCATATTTAATCATAATATAACAAATCCGAACAAAACTTGAAATTAGAGTAGGATTTGAAAATTTTTGTGTCAAAAGAAGAGTAAAGCGTTTTGACAACATTCTCCCAATAAAAAGACTTCCTGCATTCTATTTTTTCATCTACATCTTTGATATCCATATTGATGGGAAAATCGGAACGAGATCCGAATGAACCTTGAAGGTTCATCATGGAAAAAATAACAGGAGATGATACGCTGAGATTAAGAAGATTATAAGATGATGTAGTAAAGTAGGTCGAGGTTTTAGTATTCAGTGATATCATTTGATGTTTGTGTAACTAGATTCGCAGATGCAGAAGTCATGTTAAATCCAACTGCTGGATGCTTGACATTGAAATTTCCAAGGACTAAGAAAGGTCCGCATAATAAGGAAGCAAGTTTCAATCCATTCCTTATTAAAAGAACCTTTCTGAAAGTAGATGCTAACTATAATAAAGGGGAACTTTTGAAGAAAAATCTCAACTGCCCTGGCTTCTAAATCTGTTGCCGGTATATAACTCAAATCAATAGTCTGACATGGTATTTTAGAATTAATTGCAATGAGGAGTTCACCACCTTTACCAAGATTGATTGGTCTCCCTTTACTAAAAACTTTTTTATTAGGAAAATGTCATGTAGCAGATTGTTTTAAGAAAGTTTCTTAAGAATGTCTTTGTGAAAGAAGAATTTTTAAAAAAAATCAGAGCGTTTTAGATTTAATGCTACGCACATTCCATTGACTGATAGAGACACAAATATAACCATGAACGGAAGTGATGGGGAAAAACAAATGATGATCAGAAACAAAATGGAAACTCCCCCCCCCCCCCAAAAAAAAGGAGGGACTAATTTCCACTTGTGAGTTCCATTTCGCCATATTTGGCCAGGACATTAGAAACTGAAGAATACTTTTCATTAAAAGCAAAAGCTTCATTTAAAATTCTGATATCAAATTTTTTTGGAGTGGTCGAAGTTTTAAACTTCTTGGAGTTTTTTTTTTTTTCTTTCTTTCATTCTGATGGCCCCTTCATTACTGAGACCAAATTGCATATTATTTTGAAGCACCATCGAAAATATCGGAAAGATACTTTTAGTGAAGTTTTTGAACATTGAGTTAAAAAAACTTTGTTTGATCTGAAATTGCGATTTGAATCCATTTATGCCTCTCATTCATATGGTCCTTTAATATATTGGACTGTTCTTTCGATACGAATTTTTTCACTGGCCTTTCAATTTCCTCCTGTCAAGCTAGGTTCCGAATTAGGAAGTCGAAAAAGACGCTTCAGTAAATGTCAGATGATTTAAACATTTGAACCTTAAAAATTTCTTTTTGCTCATCCTTCTCGGACAGTAAGTGGCTGTCGCTGATCAATTCATGGATTTTAAAGTCGATTTGTTATAATCAATCCTTAACAATCTTTCCCACATTCCTGTATTGGATGCGAAAAAGGAAAACACCTTAAACATTACCCTGGATTACAATAACCAAATTTACTCTTTGTCTTGCTAGCCATACTTTAATATAATCTGGAATAATGATACCAAAAATTGTGACTAAGACAGATTCTGAAGGATTATTTGCGTTTTCTCTAAAATCAAGACATCTTAATTCATAGAATTTAATATTATTTTTCTGCTTCTAATTCTTCTTTCAAATCGAAGAGGTCAATGTTATGCACCAAAGACCTCGAGGTAATGTGTTCTATTCGTATTTAAGATCAAATTATAATACCCCTAATTGCTTGAATATAGCATAACTATTTATCCGTATGTCGATTTTGAGTTTTAAGAAGTAATTTTCCTTGCCTTGAAATGAACATCTCATCAATATATTTCGCTATAGCAACCGTTTGACAAATACTTCCGTTTAAGGATTTAGGGTAAAGTTTGGGAAGGCTACCGTTTTGAGATTCCAAAATGAAGGTGAACTTATTTGCGCCTACTTCTGAAGCTTTTTCAATTATAGATAAATTATCAATATTGCGGCGTAACAACATTTGTTGATCACCTATTCTTCTTTCGATGAATAGAAAGAAGAATAAGAAAATCTTCCGTTTGAAGAATATTAGAAGACATTTTCATGAAAAGAAGAATCACAACAATGCGTTCAAAAAGAGAATTAGAACTGAGATCAAGGAAAGTAAAAATAAGCACAACTTGTCTGTTGAGTAAATTCTCGTGAAACCTCGAATTTTCCTGTACAAAATTTACTTTAGCAAAAATTTCTTTTTATAAGCGTTACTCCAAAATTTGAGAAACCTATTTTTATTTCTTATCAGGACTACATATAAAAAGTTTTAAAAAAGAGGAAAATGCATACAACTTCTCTATATATCTTTGTCACCTGATTTCTTGCCAGAAAATTTCATTTATAGTAGTTATTATTTTAACAGTAGGTATATAATAGTTACAGTTAGATACAAACTAGTTATAGTTAATAAGTCTACTATTATGTTACAATAATCTTTTGCGATATTTTCTGATTCTATTAATTTCCTGCTCCCATTTAATTTACACGGTATATACACTCGAACCGATTCAAATTCAGAACAAGTGTAGATCGAATGCTAAAATATTTTTTTCAATATTCTTAGCACATTTTCTTTTATAAGTTTCGCATTATATAATTTAAAAATTTTGAAATAATATTTTGCTTTATATTTAGAGACAAATGTAGGATTTTATAAGTAAACTAGCAGCCTTTGGCGAGCAGCATATTCGCACAGATTATTGAATTTTTTTTTCAGGCAGTAAATACATAAAATATAAGATACATTAAAAATATTTCCAACATGTTATTTGATACGAACTGAATGACAGAAATTTAATTGAATTAATTACAAATTACTAGAGTTCAAACTAAACAATCTGTATACTACGAAATAAAAGTGGAATTTGAAATCCTAGTAATGCTCAGAAAATGCAATTTTTTTATCTGAACATTGCCAAAAAACGCAATTGAATGTTTTGGTGGATGAGTTTGACTTTCTTCATTGTTTTAAATTGAAACTAAAGTAAATTTAAAAAAAGAAATGAAGAAAAAAATGTACGAAAGGGAAATCGATATTATTAAAAAAGCTAATTTTTTTAAAAAAAATTTTATTTTTATTTTAAAATAATGCAAAAATCATTTTTTAAAAATAATTGTTTATAAGATATGAACATCAGTTTTCATAGAAAGTCAAAGAGATTATCCATCTGGCGACGTTTAAACCTACTTTCGCGCTCATTTTAACTCTGTTTGGCGTTTGTTTTGAACACCTCGACTTCTTTCACTTTTTCTTTCCTTTGAATGGATGGATCGCTTAGTGACATGGCAAGTGCACATCTGAGAAATTTTAATAATATTTTTGGGTTCCATTAATTAATTACAGAAAACATTAAATTATGTGTAAAAACGTTCAATGAAGCGATCTGAAATGTTTGTCTAAGGCTTTGTTTACATTCGATTGCTGTCATTCAACAATAAGAGCGCCTCCTGTGCACATCGGCATTTCATATACTATATAGACAGTACTTAAATTTTATTCAAAAACTTTTTTCAATTTCAATTCTGAATCTTTTTATATGATAAATGTAGGACTTTAGAATCACGCACATTTAATTACATTTAGAACGAACAATTACATTAACAAAAGAAATGAACATTAAATAGATTTCGTCGAAAACGTCGCAGGATTAATTCACGTGTTACGTCGCGTCTTTCGTTCAGAGACCCGTCTCGTCTCACACGTCCTGACTTTCGTTCAGACCCATCTCGTCTCGTCTGCACTCCGTCTAACAAGCCTCAACACCTGTTGGCCAGCAGATGGCGCTCGTTATCAGACGTTCGTCACTACATAAATAAGTTGAGTTTTTCCATTCACTCGAAAGAGCCCGCATTCAATGTTTCGTCAGATTCTCAGAATTTGCTACATAAAACTTCTTTGCATAAATAATTAAGATGAATTTTAAAAAAAGGCAGGTAAGTAAGTTAAGAGATTCGGAAAGGACACCCCATGGGACTTAATCTGATTTAGGTTATGAAACAATAATAAATGTTTAGCTAATAAGCCGCAGACTCAATTCCTGCAAAAACACCTATAGAAGCAGAGGTAAAGAATTTGAAAGATGTTTTCCTCCTACTTTGTCAAAAACAGTATATATGGTACACTTTTTCGAAAGAATGGTATACCTTTTTGAGAAAAGTATACCCCTTCTGTCTGGAAAAACAAAAACAAAAAAAAAGAAAGGAAGGAAGGAAAGCGAGAGATAAGACCAGACAAGTGAAATCACAATAAAATACATGCGAAATAACTTATGCATGCCTAAAAATATCTGATGACATTGACTTAATATATTGCATCTTTCTCTATATTGTAAAATCAAAGGAACAATATAGAATGACAATGAATACTTCTGCATATTTGATACGTATTATTTTAATAATCTTACAACTGCGAACTCATCAAAGTTAAACAGAACAAAGTCTTTGTTATTGGTTCAACATAATTCGCTTAAGTGATATTTATAGAGCGAGCAAAGAAAACAAGAGAGTGATCTCCCTGCAATTTTCTTTAAACTTTTTTTTCTTTCTTTCCTGAATTGAGTTATCGCGTTTACATACTTGTGAAAGGACAAATCGATAGACGCCCCACCCTCAGACGGATTTGACTCTAAATTCGATAAGAAGTTACACTTTGGTTTTTATACCAAATTTTATCCATCTAGCTATTTTCGTATTGTAGTTATCATAGTCAATTATCATTAGTCGCACAATCCTCTAAATGGATTTCATACAAAATTTGAGAAATATGCAAATATGATTTTCAAGATCATATACCAAATTTATTCTGTCCAGCTCAAAGAGTTTTCACTTATCATGTTCACAGAGAAACAGGCATATTCTAAAATTCTGTATTTCGAATTCAGGAAGGTCTGAAACGAGAAGGTCATATCTTCAGTTTGAATTTTGTGGCAATATTTTCTTTTTGTATACTTCGTATATGAGAAGGAAAAAATTGCACATTGCGAAACGACAACGAAGTTTATATACCTCGTATTCATCTGGGTTACTATTCATTAAAATATTTAACTTATTCTTATTTAATCAGAGACAATAACCGCAAAAAACGACAAGTTTTGTCACAGACATTTTTTTTTTTTTTCAGCAACGGAAAAAAAATTCTCTCCTTTCTCAAAAAACCTAAAATGTTTATTTGCAAAAACAAAAAAAAAAAAAAAACCGCGAAAGAGAATTCGAATAAATCACTGCCACAAATAGTTAGAGGCCACACACAAAAAAGCAAAGTTCATAAAATGCAGGGAGAAAAAGTCAGGTCCAATGCTCCGATCTTCAGAAGATATTTTATGTCCAGACACTGAAACAGAAGATGATAATCTGTCATTAAATCTTCTGAATATTTATTTTTTCATGTTAGGTACTTCCTTTTTTAAAAAAATAAATAAATAATATCTATTGTTGGAAAGAAGAAAAATTGAGAGAAAAGAAAACATCAATTTTGTCTATTAAAAAAAAGGAAGTAAAGATATTTTGCTCTTTTATTATCAATTGTTAATAAATTCTTTGTTAATTTGTCCAGATACTTTTTTTGCTGTGTTCCCTTTTCCTCTTTTTATATGTTACTGAATAAGTAAAGTTAATTCATGCTCCTATTTAACATAAAGAAATAACGTAAAGTTTTTAACTTTGAGAGCTGTTACAAGAAAGCTGGTATGTTTGTCAAGTAAATTCATTAACTAAACTCTTTCAATAATTATGTTTAGATGATGTTAGATTTAATAATTATGTTTTGTGCATTACAAGCACAGAAAATCTTGCAAATCTGTCAAAAATATGAATTACTAGCCGCTTTCGGCGACCAGCTTGTTCGTCCAGATTATCGATTTTTATAGGCAGTGTGAAAAGGTTTACATGGAGTGCATATTTTTTTAAAAAAATATTTCAACGGGTTATTTAATACGACTAAAAGATATGAATTTAATATAATCAGTCTACTATAAATTATTGGTGTGCAAATTAAAAAATGTGTATATAATGAAATAAAAGCGGAAGGGAAAATTCTCCTTCCGAGGTAAAACCCAAAGATGGCCGCCATTTTTTTAATCTTAATTTTAACACTGGCTGAAGCACACGGCTGAGTTTTTTTGATGGGTTTGAATTTCATCTTAACATTAATTCAGTCTGAAACTAAAGTAAATAAAAAAAAAACTATGCATATATACATATGCGAAAAATAAACAAAAGAATTATACGGAAATGAAATTGATGTTATTGGAAAGATAATTTTTTGAGTCTCAATTCCAAAAACAGTTTCGGGAAATAGTAGTTTTGGAAAATATGAACATTAATTTTCTCAAGCAAGTCACAACGATTATCCATTTGACGACGGTTAAGCCTGTTTTGGCGCTCAGTTAAACTTTGACGCCTAACATCTTGACTTCTTATACCCCTCCCCCCTCTTTTTTTTTTGTGAAATGGCAAACCAACATGTGAGAAATTCAAATAATATTTTGCTGCTCCGTCAGTTAACTAAGAGCAGTATTGAATTAAGTGCAAATGTAAAAACTTCCAATGAAGCAGTCTGAAATATTTATATGATGCTTTGTTTACATTTGTCAGTTGCCATTTAACAAAAATTAATAATAACGATTTCATGCCACGTACGTTAACGTTTTGTATATATAGATTATTTTCTTAATATTTTCGTACTTTCCGAGCTTCGACAATCACCATTTATACTTTAGCATGGTAATGTTTTTTTGGTTAGATATTATCTGTAAATTACTTGAAGAGTCATCTAACATATATGTTTCAAAAATGATTCAAAGCGTCTTCCAAGGCAGACCCTTGTACCTTGAATTGCCAAATTTAACATGTAGTTAGTTATTTCTTGGATCGTTTGTCAGAATTTCCTGTATAGGAAAGTTTTCAGAATTTTAACTAGTTTTTAATTAAAATATTAATCGATATTTAAACTTTCTTATTAATAACTTCGAAAAATTTATTTACAAAAAAAAAACCTATTATATTTTTAAAAAATACCCTCTTATAAAATGATATTTAAAACGTTTTAAAAATTCAGTTTCACAGTAACTAAAGTTTCATTTCTTTCTTTTTTTTCAAGATTTAATAACGCTTTTAGATTTGATTTGATACACACTCTGTTGACAAAACTTGTATTGTTTCGATGGAATTCAAACTATATTGTTCTATCAAACCATTCAATCGCACACTTTTAAGATTAAATCAAAATAAAAATGAAAACAAACCAGCGGGTTTGGTCTTCACGATACTTTCTCGCTTACCCTCCAATATAGGCGTTATTGTTTTTCTTTCTCGAAAGAATACTGTTAACCTTTATCAAAGCAGTGAGTGCTCATATTTTTATTTTCAGAGTCCAATACATGGGGGGTTTTATGCTTCGTGTTATAATAAAGGAAACCAAGCATGCATTTTTGGTACCGCTTCTTCGACCGCTTGAACAAGAATTTGATGCGGAAATAGCACTTTAATAATATCACATATTATATTTTCTTTATCTACGTCGTAGCGTTTTTGAGTTATCACGTTTATGTATATGCAAATGAACAGACCGACAGACGGTCACCACAATGACTAATTCATTTCAAAAGTTTATACAGATCTACATTTCAAATGTGAAAAATTGTGTTACCAAATTTTATCCATTCAGCTCATTACGTTTAGTAGTTTTCGTGTTCACTTGCATTTGGAAGATAAAATTTTCTTTTAATGGATTTTGTTCAAATTTGATAGAAATTGTTATAATTGTTTCGACAAATATTAATTACAATTATATTACAATTATTATGTTTGTTAGCACAATTTACGTGATGAATACGAAAGTAAAGTAAGAAGTAACTTCAAATGACACAAGTTATCCAGAAAATCAGATTTTTAATGGTACTATCATATCATGAAACTTGACTCCATTTAGAAAGATTATATACAATAAATAAAACAGCGTATGGCTATTAAAATAAAACGACTCTAATGCATTTTACAATTTGATACCTCAAACTATTTTACTGATGGAACTATTAACGTCAAATAGAGATTTAATAGAAATTAAAAACAGCCAATACTCCCGGAGACTGAGGTGGTCACCAAAATCGGCTAGTATTGCTTTCTTTGTTTCTAATGCTATGTTTAAATTCGGGAATTAAGAACTTCTTTTCTCTGAGGTTGAGGTCATCTCTTTATTCGTCAATTATAGAAACATCTTATGGTCTTAAAATGAAGCTCAGTGCATGCCGAAAGGTTGCACCTGCTCCCGAAAAGTGAGAGGTGGGGAGGTGGGATGGAGATGGTAAAAGGGAATGAAGAGACCCGTCCTCCATTCCTTTCACCTCGTCTGGATGACCAGTAAAATGTAAATGGAACGAGAAACCTTGGCAATGGAATAAAACCAGGTCAGAGGGGCAACGTTTCCGGGTGAGGAGGACGAAGAAAACAGAATCGTCAGAGGGATCATCAAGCAACACGCGGATACTAGAGGAGAAGAAGAAAGTACACAATCATGGTGAGTATAGTTCTTAAGTAGTTATCAGGATTCTAAATTTGCATGTCTTGAATATACATATCCATCGAATTATAAAGTACATTGGTTTTCTGAAATTTCTGTGTAAATTCGACTTCAGTTTCAGACTAAAATGATGTGTTATAAATTTTATAAATCCACTTGAAGAAGCATTGTGTGTTTTAAAAAGCAAGAAGAATTTACGAACGCATATTGAAAAAAGTAGTTATTAGTTTAATCAAGAGTGTTTTATTGATAGAATTAATCAAACTTTTACTATGTTGAAAAGTCAATTTTTTGAGAAAACAGGAATTTTTTAATATTTGATTGTTTTTTTTTTATAAAACAATTTGAATTTTGTTACTAAGCCCATTTTTTGGGAACTTACACTGTTTTATAACTGCATTTATATATGCTTTAATGCCATTTTACACTTTTAAGTGCTATTTTCCTGCTTTCTAACCTTGGTAATTCTTATTAAAAACCTCACAAATTAAAACCGAATGCATATTTTTTTGTGTAAATTGGATAAAACAATTTTTTAATATGTTGTGCTGTTCCTGAAGTAGAGTATAAGTAATCTATTCATTTCGAAATATTTTAACATTGTTTTAACGCTTCTCAGTGCGAGAAAAAATTTAAATTTTCACGTTATTTATCAATCGGATCTCGAAATTTAAAGAATGAATAAAAACATAGATTATTTTTTAATTCAGGAAATAGCTAATATATTTCTTAAGTCATCTACAAAAGTTTGAGAAAATCACTGGAGAAACTTCTAAACTAAAAGGTTTTTTATGCCTCTTTTTAGCAAAAAAAGAGAGCCTTTTTTACCTCTTTAATTTTTTTTATTATTATTAAACTGGCATATTTTAGTTTTATAACTGCTTTTCAATCATTTTTATGCAAAAATTTAAAAATAGAGAGCTTTTTTTTTAAAAAAAAAAAATTTGCCCTGGGCGCAGTCAAATATCATAATACAGTTTAATTTATCAAAATTAATGAGACTTTAGATTTGAAGCTACATAAAGGATATTGTATTCTAGAAAATGACTTTAATATAGATTGTAAACAATTCCCAGCAATTTTTAGAGTAAACCAATAGCGTAGTGACCGAGGGACATTGTAGATGTGTAGACACGTCCCTGTGCAAGTTTTAAGGGGCATCTAAGTCAGTTTTGAAAGTCAAACACGATGAGGGAATAAAAAAACAAAATACCATCACAAAATGCCGGGCCCCCCTTATCATTGCTACGTCACTTTATCATTTAGCACTATTTATTTACAGCAAAGTTATTGATTAATTTTACACTTTTCAGCGCAACATTGCTTTTATTAAAAGGACAATATACATTATAAGGCATTTTTGCGAATTATTCACTTAGAGCAATTCACTATTTTTTATAAATACTTATCAAAATATAAATAAATTAAATAATTTAAAAAAAACTCTAAACGAAATATATTATTTTTTTAAAAAAAATTATAAAATATATGATTTTTAAAAATTTCAAAATATTCCAGATGATTTGTTTTTTAAATATTTATTATTATTTTTTCCATATTATCTTATATAAAGTGGATATGATTTTGTAATTCCAATTAAAAATTAAATTTTTTGAAATATTTCTATGCGCACGCATTGAATTTGTGTTTTGCTGAACTAAAATTAACTTTTAACTATCTAAAATAAATTCCTATTGACGCGTTTTTCCCCAACCAAAACAATTTGACAAAGAATTACAATTGCAATCCCAAAATTACGTACCAAATTAGATATATTTATGTCAGAACGTTTTTCTGTTATCGCATTTACATGCTTCTGAAAATACAGACTGACAGGCATTCAATTCGTATTTGAATTCGGCTCCTATGTGAATAGTTCAATTTGGGCTGACTTGGTGTCTACTAGAAATATATTCATTCTTTGTACCGGATTTAATGCATCTAGCTCTCTTCTGTTTGCAGTTGTCGTGTTATTTCGAACAGCCAGACAGATCGACTTCCTCTGAATGTATTTTGTTCGAATTTTGGTAAAATATCTACAAGTTTAGTGTACTGAAACAAATCTACAAATTAGAATACCGTACAAATTTTCATCCGTCTAAATCAAAGAGTTTTTGAGGTATCTCTGTCGCTGTCATTCCAAAAATGTGAATTCAAGGAAGTCTAAAACGTGGAAATTTGCCAAACTCTTGTGCTCGAATTTTTCGATGATTGCGATATTTTCTCTATACTTCGTATACGACAGAGTCAAAATTCAAGTAGAAACATTTGCCATGTTTTTCATCTTCTTCTTTTTCATTAAAAATCTACGAAATCTTGTGTGTAGAATAGAAAATAGCAAACCAAATAATTCCAGTATTCATCTTTTTATTATTATTATTAATATTTGGTATTCGTTGAAAACAAAATTCGTTGTACAACAGCATTTTCAAATTAATTGAAAAATGTTTTTGAAATTATTGTTTTCCAATCGGACTTTTGTTTATTAAAACTAAATGAGGCAGAAAGAATCTTGCAATCGTAAGAAAAGCTTCGTATTTTGTTATTTGTTGACTCCGTATTTTCATGTTTGTTGACTGAGGCTTTCTATGCTCTTGGGAATACGAAAAGACTGTTCTGAAATTTCTAAGATGCCAATTCAAATACCAAAACGGCACTTCACCTCCTCCCCCCCTTTTTATCTTGCTTTCTCGCAAACGAAGAAGTATTGTAGTTATCAAAAATCGCTTCGAGATTTTGATCCATCACCACGTTTCAGACATGTCCGAAAGACTTTTCTTGTAGAAATATACCTGTCTACGGATAAACACGACAGCTCAAAAAGGCATTGAAATAAACGCATAAAATATGGGTTGTGGTTTACATACAAATTTGTGGACAACTGTCAACCGAGAAAAATACAATCACAGGAAACATTATATGTCTACCTGTGAAAAAGAGAATGCGACAACTGAAAAAAGTAAAGAGCTAGATGTATGAAATTTAGTATCAAAAATGTATTGTTTAGTATCGAATTTTCCGTCGATGGCTTGATCGTCTATCGATTTGTTCATTAGCATGTCATCGTGACAACTCAGAAACGTCATGGTTTAGTCGACAGAGATTCGGTAAGCCATCCTATTTCTAAGATTGTAGTTCTGAGTCAAATGTCGGGTTCCTTAGATCAGAAAAAAATAAATAAAAAGGCGTGCCGAATATATGCTTGGTTTTCTTCATTGTAAACTACGATGCACAAAAGGCTCATGTGTGGAATTGTGAAAAAGAAAGAAAGAAAAAAAAATCCGAGTACTTGCAGCGTTTTTGACCTTGCCCAAGATCCACAATTTTTAAACTGTGCTGGGTAGGAAAGTTGGATAACTGTTTAAAAAAGTGCGAAAAAAGTCCGCACTTCTTAAAAAAGTTCTAATAAAGTTTAAAACTTTTATTAACTTAAAAGTTAAATTATTCAAAAGTTTTAAAGTGTGACATAAAGTTTATGCGGTTTAAACTGCAATCCGAATATCCCCTCCCCCTCTCATCCACCGGACATACTTTATTCCCAGGAACATTAAAATTGGAATCACGATGAGATCTAAATGATAACACAAAAACATTTTTGAGTGAATGTAATTTATATTTTAGGAATTGCCCTAATTTTACGGTTTACTCATAAAATGAATTGTTTCAATTTTGTACTGTCAAACAACTTTAATCTGATTTTCGAATTCACTTAATATTTTGTAAGTTGAGGCATTCATACAACCAAGATTTAAGCCACCCCCAACAACAAAATATCTATTAAATTATTTAAATAATCTATTATCTATTAGATAACTTATTATTATTATTAAAATATAAAAGTTCTAAACTTTTAGCTCATGAAATGATAGCAATAATTTAAACTATTAATAATCATTAATAGTTCAAATGATTATTAGTAGTTATTCTTTTCTTTGAAAATTAAATAATAATTTAGATAAAAGTTACATAAACATTTATTTTTGCATAAAAAATGAAAACATAATGATTAAAACTATTTTTCATTATTTATTTTAATTTGAATAATTTTGAGTGGGGAAAAACGCATCGAGAATCGAATTTCAACTTCCCGCTTACGAAGCGATTGCCTTGATAACTATGCTGTTGGGGTCTAAAGACAGAGACAAGCTATGCAACAAGTTTAAAGGCTCCCCCCGGAATTGGC
>JAPMOR010086219.1:1475-22180 GCA_026543865.1 Argiope aurantia
ACTTTCGATATGAGATAAAATAAATCTCGTGATGTTTTCTTTTATAATATTCTGCATTTAGTACTTGTAAATAATAGCGCGTAAAGGTCAAAATCCTTTTAAATAGGATGATATTAGTGTATACATTGCGTAGAATCACCATTTTATTCTGTGATGGTTTTTTTTTTTGCGTTATGATTAAGGGCTCTTTTTGGTAGATTTTTGGTATTCTATACTTATAATAAAGTTCAATGTGTGTGTGTGTGTGTCTGTTGGCACTCTACAGGCCAGCTACCAAATTTGGCACGTATATACCTTGGAGGTCGGGAATGTGCACCTGGGGGTTATTTTTTCGAATTTTTGATTAAAATTTTATTTATTTAATAATTGAGCGAAATTTTGGCGTGTTTTTGCTATAACTTCCGAAAATATTACAGCACAAAAAAGATTTTTACATGAAGTTAAAGATTAAAAATTTATCTTTTAAATGATACCAATGTTTTAACCTTAAAATTAAATTTCTATTTTTAATTAATTTTTAAACAAATATTTTAACTATATTTTCAACAATTTTTTCCGTACAAAATAAAAATAAAATTTAATCTGCACGAGCACGTTTCGCATTCATGGGGAAAAAAATTAGCTTTTTTCGAAGTGTTGCCATCACATTGATTAAAGCTCCAATTAAAAATAAATTAAATCTTTTTGGAAATGAAATCTGCAAAAATATAATTTTCGGTACGTGTCTGTAGGAAATGAAACAAATATGAAATATTATTTTTTCTAAAAAATTTATGCAAGAAAAATTATTTTATGATCTTTTACACTCTCTATACTATTAATTCAATAAATCAGTTTTATTTTAAGGCATGTTTTGTTTAATATGAACAGGATATCCATTCAAATCAGGGCCACACAGCTAATTTGTAAACCTTTAGTAAGACACAGATCTGCTAAAAGGGTCTAAATGGAAAATGATTATATTTTTTGTAACTTGATTCAATAAATGCTCTAATAAATAACGAATTTTTGATTTTACATAAAGCTTCTGCTTTGGAAATCACAATTATCAAAATGTTCTTGAAACACTAATATTTTAAATAAAAAGAGTTAATTTCCAATCAATTAAACTGACTGATTTATGAAAATTTTAATATCACTATTCAATAAAAAAAGGATAATTTTAGATTTTTCATCGATCGTTTGAAAGAAAATACGCCAATCAGCGCGCAGGTTTCTGAAGATTAATTGGCCTAAGATTATGAAAATGTTGAGTTTTTCAAAATTTTTGACATTCAAAACTTCATAAATAAGTCTTAGTTGATCGTGGTAAATAGAAACATTCATTCATTTATTTAAAATTTGGTGTGTTCTGAATATTTCTCAGAATATGATACCATACTGCATTAAATTTAGACTTCATAATTTTTGAAATATATTTATAGGCCGGAACAAAATATTATTATTGATTTCCTTTCAATCCTTTTGAAAGCAAAACTAAAAATTGAATTTTATGCTGAATCTCCGAAATTTTTGTTTAATTATTGTTTGAGATATTACATAAATTATGAAAATATTTGTAGTTAACATAAGACTTAAATACCGAGCGATTCTGTTTGCAATACTCACATTCAGTAATAATAATAATTAATAAATAACAATAAAGATGATAAATAAAATAAAACGCTTGGTTTTATTAAAAAATATCTTAATATTAATTGCAATTTCATCATTTACATTTTAAATTAAAGTTGAAGTTTTGCCGGAAATGACAACAAATTAGCAAAATATATATAGTAAATTGAACGAAACGATCTAAACAACAGTATAAGTTTGGTATGACTATCAAAATTTGAAGATTAAAAATGTTTTGTTCGAGAATCTATTAAGAGACCAGTTACTTAAAATATTTAATTGAAAATTGTAGTGAGCGGTAATACTGGCGAACCGGCTGGTCGCCAAAGGCTGCTAGTTAGTAATAAAGGGCCCTATATATTCGTGCAGTGGCATGTTTTATATTCAATGTTTAGCGAGAAAATCGTTAGTTTCTTCAATTTCTATATTTTTTGTTGTTCATTTACTAATTATTATTATATTTGGAATTTTTGTCCTTTTGCTTTATGCCGCTATTTTATATTAATTGTTTTATATGATGTTATGCATATTTATCAGTATTTAAAATCAACTTCTTTTAATTTGTAATTACTATCTTTCGGGTTTAAAAGATCCCAACAACAGCGAATTATTTAAATGATGCAAATTGATGATAAAGTTTCCCTTTAGTTTTTCATAATTTTTTCTCTTTTGTTCTGAGTGTGTTTCGTTTTTTATTTGTATTCTTTCGATACTTCGTCCTTACAGTATTTTTTTCTTTTATTATATGTTTTTTTTCTTGATAATTAGTATTTTGAATTAAGATTTTTATCCATTAATCTCTTTAATTAAAATGTGTCTATCCTTTTGTTAATGTCTCCATCAGACCGTATTGGTTTAAAACCTAACGGAAACTTGACGAAAGATAATATTGAAACATTGATTTCAAATACTCAATACTGCTTTCCTCTGCGAAGAATACTTCAAATATGATGAATTTTATTTCTACAATATAAAAAATTGAATTGTATGCTCCAAATTAATATTTGTGAAAACCTTTTTCATTTTATAGCATTTAATAAAAAAATGGTTATTTGTTTTAATTGACAACCAAACTAATAGCTCGAAATAAGAGCATAATTTGCATCGATAAAAAGCATTTCACACTTCATGCTGTTTTCAAAGCTTATTTTCATTCATTTAAACCAATTTGTAATTTTAAAATACTCATATATTATATTTTTACTTTGTGTTCTGTGTCACAGCCTTTCATAATAAACGTACGAGTTCAATTCCTTCGTGTAATTAATTTAAAATTTTTTTAAAAGTTTCTAAGGAGCTTCATTTAGTTAAAAATATACCCTTCTGTAGAGAGATGTAGTCTTAATACATTTTTTTGGAAAAGTCAAAATACGTTTATAAGTTATTTTTGAACTATAAAAAAACTTGACTATAAAAATAAAAATTTAAATTTAAAGGAATTCTAAAATTTTACGGAAGGGAAATATAGTAAAACTATCACACATTTTGAACTGCCAAAAATCATTGTATAATCATTTCTTAGTCGATTTTAATTCATTTTAACGAACGAAACGCTTGTCTGTTGCAGGCTGTTATGGAAGCTCACAATCTTAAGCCATCTTATTTGAGATTTCTCCGTAGTTTGACGCAAAATAGGTGAGTTTGGAATTTTTTGATTATATTTTTATTAGGCATAGGTAATTAGTTGTTATCATAAGATTAAAGAAAATCTAAGAATGTGGATGCATTATCTCACTTAAGAAAAACCATAAGATGATACCTTCCAATCTTTTATAGCCTCTCTTTGTCCTTTCATTATAATTAGTTTTTTTGTTTACATAATTAAATTTTTTTGAGAAAATGTTTTCTAAGAATTTAAAATTTATCTTCACTATAATCTAATAATTTTTTTGAAGGCTGAAATAAGACGTATGAAGAAAAATAAATATATCTTGCAGCCACATTCAGTTCAGCGTTTCAGCGATAAAATGTATGTTTATAAGATTGGTATATTCTGCTTGTTCAAAACAATTCAAAAATAAAGAAATAGATAAAATAAATGATTTTTTACTTTGAATAGAGAAATTTTTATTCAATAAAAAATAACTTTTTGAACCCATATGATTCCCCTTTCTGAATGAAACCTATTTTAACATTCTTGATAGAGAACAATTATTACAAAAATATATAATAGAAAAGAATTCACAAAAATTGATAATTATATTTTCCAGTTTCCCAAACATTAAACGCATTTCTTAATTCACATATGCATAATTATGTATATTAGTAATGTTGCGATTTCAAAAAGGGAATTTCATATGTGAAGAAATATCAACTTTTAATTTATATTGTTTGCAATGTTATGGGCTTGTCAATTGTTCCTGATGTGAAGTTAAAGATTTATTTCAGTTAAAATTTAAGATTCCTTCTTAATTTTATTGTAAATTTCACTATTTGTTTTTCCTTTCCAGAATAGTCGAAGTCAATCATATTATACTGGATTTTTTTGGGACTCAGTCTTCTAGAATGTTCCCGAAAATATGGCCAGAAACAGATTATCGGTACACTACTCGAGTATTTCAAGAAACTGCGCTGTTGTGGCTTATTCACTGATTTAAATTTTTTTTTGTTAAAAATGTGTATTTGTCCTAACATATTGCATTTATTTAAGAACCCTTGACGTGAATGAATAATTAATATATTTTATAAACGCTGTTCCTTTCTTCATTAATGACATACCTTAATCTATATGAATTCTTACCAGTTCAATATTTCTTTGTGAGTTTTGTCGATTTATATATGATTTGAATTCGACATCAGTAGAAGACCTGTTAAATAAGATCCTTGCTTGACTCTAAAAATCACATTCACTTTATAGAACAAAGAAGAAAATGCAGCAATTGTACCGCACAAAAATACTTTTTCGATTATATAGTCTTTATTTCATTAAAATCTATTTCAAACAGACAGTTATGCTTTTTATACTGGCCTTCCATTTGATATTAAAAAAGGTACTAAATTTTACTGATTGTTATTACGAATCAAGAGATGTCAATTTCATTTGCTTCTTATTTTTAAATATTTCTGAATCCTTGTCTGTATAATATTTTATAAAAAGTAGTTCAATATCATCTACTTGGTTTGATCACCAAATTCATTTTTTTTAAAAATCAGTATTATGCATTAAAACGCATTTTGGTTTTTTCTAAAAAAAAAATAAAAATATGTGAATTTACGTTATAATGATGCATACCTACTCACTCTGTAAAAGCAATGTAATTTATTAAAACTGAATAGATAAAATTATGATTAAATTAAATAAAAAATATTCAAACAATCCACCGATTTAATATTCGCAGCATTTACTTCGAATTCTGTGGATATTGTCAGTACTTTTAACTTTGTTGGCTGTGTTAGAGTATCTATATGCTATATGGCATCCAAATGTATAAAGAATTAAGGAAATAAGAAAATCTTCAGAAGGAAGTATAATCACAGTTTTTGCAACTAATTTTTGCCATTACAAGGTATTTTTTATAGTTAAAATTTACATTTAGATTCGACAACATGGTGAATTTAAAGAAAATGCAGAGAAGAAAATGAAATGCAATTCCCCAAATAAAAATTCATATTTGAAATATAATTTGATAATAAAACTATTTCCGTACTTTATTAGAAATTGATATCTAGATTTTACGAGAAATCTAGTATCAAATTCTCATAAGCAAATACGATCGGTAATCGTTGATGGGATATTAACCTGCCATAATAATCTTTATTGTGCCTCCAGTGCACACGTGAGCCCATATTTTAACTTGGTAATTTCTCGCATTCGTTGCGGTCTCCTGGAAAGTATATTTTAGTAATACTAGACTTTTTTCAATATTCTCAAAGAAGACCACTATAAAGTAATAACGGTGATAATTACCTAATTTTATTTCGTCTTATTAGACTGTCTTTAAGGTAGGAGAGTACGTCAAAAAGTCGATGTTTTTTAAAAAAATATTCTTAATGTTTGAACAAGTTTCTCTTTGAAATCTTTAAAATATTGATTCTACGTTTAATTTTTGGGAAGTTTACACTGAATTTTATATATGCATTTACATATGTTTTTATGCTATTTTATATCTTTAAATGTTATATTCTCAAACTGTAATCTCGAAAAGATTCCCTTACGGAAAAATTCATAAATTAAAATATAATAAATAATTTTAGTTCAAATTTGGTATAATAATTTCTTAATCTGTTCTGCAGTTTCTGAACTACCGAATAAGTAATATATAAATTTAGAAATATTTTATAATTATTTTAGTGCTTTAAAATTTCAAAAACAATTGAAAATTTCGTCTTATTTATCAATCGAATTCAAATATTTAAAGTATGGATAGAAATACAGCTTATTTTTTTGTTCAGGAAATAGATAATATATCGTTTTAAGCTATCAGCAAAATTTTAAGGGAATCATTTGATAAACCTCCAAACTAGAATAATCTTTATCGTTGATAATCTTTTTTTTTTCATACGTCTTTCCAGCCCTCCCCCGCTCCCCCCCCCAAAAAAACTGTTATTTTTTCCAACTTTAAAAAACTTTTGCCACCTTAACTGGTATATTTCGGTTTCATGCATGTTTCTTCAATATTTTTTTATGCAGATATTCAATATTATTACTATTTTCGATTGCTTTTCAAAAAATGCTTACTGAACGTAGTTACTTACCTTAAAAATTACTTTTGTGGTGGTATGTAGATTATTATGATCTGTGCAGGAAGCAACAGGGCGAATATTGTTGGAAACATTTCTTTAATAATCACATTCACACACTTAAACATACACTAACACAAAGGCAAGACATTCACGCTCGCGGCTTCACAGTTCAGCATCACACCTCATTCTAAATACAATCGCAATGCACTATAGGATGATATATGGGATGGCCTAATTAGGTATCGCCATCTAGTATCCAAAAGAGAAGATAAGAGTAATGCAACTGCTACACTTTTTTATGCATTCAATGAAAGATGCCATAAAACCTAGTACTATTTCACTTTTTTTTTGTCTACCAGTTGTTCTCCTAACATAAAAGTAAATTTTTATCTATTCAGTGAAAGAGTTTAGTCTTTTTATAAGTTAAACATATTCTTTTACATTTTTTAAAAATGCAAATGTCTATCACATAAAGCAATATTACTCAGTTTTATAATAAACATCCAATTTCCAGGAATTAATTAGAAATTGTTATTTGCAAAAATAATATAAGATAAAATAAAAAACCCGGTGTCTTAAATTGGAATCAAATAATTGCTTGGTTTTATTTCATTATGTTTTTCTTTATTGCAATGAATTCGATTTATTCAGTAGTTTTATTTTACCAATTCATTTCTGTGCAGAAACTTAAAACCTATTTCGTCATTAAATTGCAAAACAAATCGAAAAACGCATTTATTTGCACGAAAACCGATTCCAAAAACAGAATGGGCAGAAAACTTTTCAATTCTTTCATATTTATGTGAATTCCCCGCATCTTCAAACAAGCGTGTCAGGCGAGCGCAGAAAGTGACGTCGAAATCCGCAAATAGATGAAATGTTTCCTCTGACCGAGAAGCGGACGGTTCAGTGGATATTTCATATGTCTAAACATACCATTCCAAGGCCAATGTGGAATTTAAAGGAAGGGATTAAGGTGGCTGAACTTTGGGTGTTTAAAATATAAGAGAATTTCTATATATTTCTTATGTCATGCAGGATCTTGTTGAAGTTATGACTGGTATAATACTGGGTTGTTCGGAAAGTAATTTCGTTTTTTTTTGTGTGTGTGTGTGGAAATGAAAGACACTTTTCGTATAATAAACAAATACTTTATTAAATTATATATTGGCAGTTCTGGTCCAACACCTTTTGCCATCTTTCTGGTAGTAGCACCATTCCACGCTCATAAATTTTTTGGTCTTTGCTGCCAAAGAACGGATCGAGGTGGTTTTTGACCTCCTCATTTGAGGTGAAGGTTTTACCGTCTAAAAAATTTAGCGAACCAGTTCTGGCCCTGGCGTACTGTCAACACACTTTCTCCATACACATCGGTCCATTTCTTTCTGGCTTGAACAACATTTTTATCCTTTCTGTAGTAAAACAGTAAGATATGTCGAAAATGCTGCTTATCGCTCTCCATATTTAAAAGGGCACCAACCAAAAATCTACTGCGTAGAATTAATTGGAATTTTTCACACACAAGTCTTGCTGTATGAGCTCTCAAAGCGTATACAAATGATACGGCTTAAATGTGAAGTTGGGTGCAAAAAAATACAATTAAATCCTCTGTCGGGAAAAAACGAAATTACTTTCCGAACAACCCAATATATATTTATAATTAAAAAATAAGTAAAAATTATCGTTAAAAAAGTTATTTTATACATCACTTTTATATGAGCAACAATATTTTAATCTTTTCCAGAAAATGTGAAATATCAGCAATCTGAATACATTTCCTAGTTATTTCTAGGAATTATTTCTCTTTTATATTATTTAATAAAATTTAATTTATAATAAATTTTATTTGTCAATTTGATATTAAAATAAAAAGTTAGAATAATAAATGTATTTTGGAAATATGTAACAGATTTTAATCATCTCATTTTATCAATATTAATATGCACTCATGGTTTTACATTTTGAAAAAGAGTGCAGTTAATTAATTCTTAAGTGAAATTCTAGAGTTAATTTTTCATTAAGTGAATGTTTATCGAAAAGTTAGAATTACGAATACAATGCTTATCGAACATTCAAGAAGGAAGGATCGGAAAATCAACATTTCGTTGCGGAATGAAAATTAGCAGAGCAAAGAAATATATCAAGATGAGACGACGCAATATTAGTTTGTCCAATAAAATAATATGAAACAATATTAAACAAAATAACATATTATGAAAAAATGCAATGCTTTCTTGGACAGAACTTCATTATCAAATGATGATATAATGGATAACGAAAGAGTGATATTTTCAGTTTAGTCATGTTAATATCTCTTTTATGAGCAACACTAACGTTATTTTGAGAATTCGGAATTTTGGTTCGTGACGAAATGATGAGGACGATACCTGAGTTGGCACGTCCCTCCGCAAGTCTCCACATCTCCCCATTGACAGGATACCTGCTCCGGCGATTCACCTTGCAGAACATTCGCTAGTAGGCAAGTTTTTTGATGAAATATATAATGAACCTGGAACCCTTAGATACCGAAATCAGAATCTTGCCACCTGTTAACCAAGGACTGATTGTACACTGATGTCCACAAGGTATTCAGCGTTTAATATTTGTAAATTCGGATTGAACACCTCGAAACGAGTATTTTGATGTAGAACGTGTGAGGTCATAATATAGCTTCATAATCTGTTTAGACTATTCAAAATACATGAAAATACTCATTTTGACGTGTTTTATTTGAATCTGTAAATAATTGATGCCCTGTATTTTCGCGCAATGAAGGAGAGAGGGTGAAAAATACTATTTTCTTTTACAATCTATATCAATTGATAAATGAAAGTACGTTTGACGAGATATATGATCTTATAAAAAAATAAAATAATCTATACTTATAAATAACGCTCAATGTGTGTGCATGTTTTCGCTCTACAGGCCAGGTCATTTGAACTACAGCTACCAAATTTGGTACATGTATACCTTAGAGGTCGAGAATGTGAACCTGGGGTCCCTTTTTTTGAATTTTTAATTAGAATTTTAATTATTAATTAAGAACTAACTTTCCCGCCAAAAAAATCTTTTCATTTTCCCCACCGCCAAATGAGTAAGGCTTCAGTTTTTTTCCCCAACAGTAATGAGGCTAGGGCTAAAATTTTTCGACCGATTATTTCAAACGGTTCTGTTTATTTTGTTAATGTTTAATGCATTTAAAATTAAACATTGTTAATTAATCGATCTTTCAGATTCATTCTGAAGTACTTTTGAATTAAAATAACGCAGAATAAAGGAAATTAAAAATGTTTAATCTGCATAGCGTTACCCCAACTGGCGTAGAAAAATTCACGTATTTGCGTTACCGTAACTGGCGTTGAAAAATCACGCATGCGTATTGTGTTCGGATAGTTTACATCTATTTTCAACGGATGATTCTTGATTTATATTATTTTTAGGTTAATTTCATGCTTTTGTAATTAAATTGTATTTATGTTAGTTATATATTTTTTGTATATGCTTATAGTTTTAAGTACATCGTTTTTTAAGTAGTTTTTTTAAACATGTTTTCGACCGATTATTTTGAACGATTCATTTTATTTTCTTAGTGTTTGATGCATTTAAAATGAAACATTGTTAATTTATTGATCTGTTCATGATGAATCTGAGAAAATTTTGTTGAGAAATTCTTGAGATATTACATAAATTAAGAAAGATATTCTTTAGTACCCATAAAGTTTAAACGCTCAGTGACTCTGTTATCAGTAATCATATTATAAAAAAATGCTTTGTTTCAGTAAAAAGTATTATTATATTAATTTCAGATTAATTATTTCCACTTTAATTTAAAGCATAAATTCTACGGGAGCTAACAGAAAGTTAGCGAGATACATATTACGTTATGAATGAAGGCTTTTATAATATTATGAGTGAATTATATGACTATCAAAATTTGAAGTTTTAAAATATTTTAATGAAGAATCTATTAAAGTAGGAATTGCGTAAAATATTTATTTATTAAAATTTGAACCAACATTAAGATTGGTGAACCAGCTGGTCGCCAAAGGCGGCTAGTTATGAATAAAATCTGGACACTGTTAGTCCAAAAGGTCACCTGGACCAGCAGCGAACACGAAAGGCAAACTCATTAAAATGTAAGTCAAAGAAAAAAATAAAATAAACGTGGTATTAAACATTACTACATCCATAATATCAAGATTTGTGAACAAAATTTAGATCATTGTAAATGTTTTTCAAAAAGTATATTTCATCTGAGTTCTTTTAAAGTTTTAAACTCATCATTTAAGAAAAAAATTGATAAGTGCAGTAATGTGCGGTGTCAAATATTTTGTTCGCCAGAGAGACAGGATAAAGTTTACATATTATTATTGCATATAAATAAACAAAGTGTCCCTTTCTAATTTTTTTCCCTAGAATAACCTGATCAAATTTTGTAAAAGTCTGCTAAAATAATGATTAACCAAATGGTATAGGACATTTGGCACTTTCAGCGACGATTAGCTATGAAACATTGAAATGGTTTTGTGAATTAGTTACTATAAACATGTCACTATTCGAATGAAATGTCTTCTGGATTATTCTCATTGGAAATTGGAAATAAAATTTCATTTTTAAGAAGATATTACTTAATCGTCTCACTCTCGGAAATTCACAAATTTTTTGAAAGTTTAGCGAATAAAGGTTTTAAAAAAAATATTTTACTTCTCTAACCCCTGTTTTTGCATTGCAATTTCTTTAACATTACTGTAACAATATACAAAGTTTATAATCCTTATCATGTTGCAGACGTTTCGCAAAATGTAGAATAATGTCTATTAAGGAAGAAATTTTTATTATTCCCTTCTGCAGCCATTCATCATGGATGGCCTGTAACAAACTGCTTCATATATTTCGTGGGCCGCGGTGGCTTGGTGGCAAGGTCTCGGCTTCGGAACCAGAGGGTTTCAGGTACGAGACCCGATTCCACCGAAGAACCGTCGTGTAAGGGGGTCTGTTGCACGTTAAATCCGTCATGACCAAACGTCGTCCCGCTGGTGTGGCGTGGTGTGGAGAGGGGGGTGCCAGCTCAGGTGTCATACTCGTCATCTGACCGCGGTTTAAAATTACGAGGTCCGTCCCAAAATAGCCCTAGTGTTGCTTTAAAATGGGAAGTTAATATAACTAAACTAAACTAAATTTCATATATTTCGTGAGAATTTTCAGAGACATTAAATTGCAATGGCACTTTTTCTTAAGCATCCTTCCAACTTTCAATTTCTTCAACTATTACCATATCGATTGCTCAGTTGAAAACATTTCTTCTAAATTCCAACCTAATATGCATTATAGACCTAATATTACGCAATTGTATCCAGCGAATTTTTTTTTTTCTCTACAACGCTGGTTTTTCGATATATTTGAAGATAAATGTACCAAATAGAGAGAACTCTGAGTGGATAATATTGTTTTAATCAAAATACAAAATAAATCCAAATTGCTTAAGAATATTTGCGGCAAAAACCTTTGCATTTATTTTCAGACTGAACTTCTAAAAAATTTCTAGTATTTCTATATTATATTCTTCAATTTATAATTTTGGAATTAAATCATGTTTTATTTCTTTTAATATCCCATTCAAAAACATCTTTAAACAGCAAACGTGATCAAAATACCATTTGTTAGCATTTACGAATACATTTTAAAGCAGTAAAGCCATTTTAAGATGATTTAGAAGACAGACACTGCAGCACCTACCAAGCACATTTTGATTATATTTGAATCAGGGCAAGAAATTCTAGTGTATTTATAGTAGGTCATATTCAGAGAAAAATACTCTACAAGTACAACATCTCGCCTGTAATAGAAAAGTTAATTTGAAATTATTAAATTACGTTCAAGTAGTTCGAAAATTTTCCAGGTATATTTTTAAATGTTCCATATATTTTAACAATATTTGAATCCATGAAAACAGTATTTGAATTAATGGAAAAATAAGACAATTACAAAAAAATCTACATAATAGCAAAAAATTTATTATCAGAGAGAATTTTTTAATAAATTTAAACTAGAAAAATTCGTATTAAATAAATTATTCACACATTCAATCTTTTCATTAATTACTAGTATTTCACCTTTTTTTTCAATTTATTTGTTTGCTATCGAATTGCTGTTATCTTATGTCGAAATGCACAAAGAAAAAATAATTGTAATCTCCAAAAAAATACAATTTATAACTTTAATAAATTTCGACATTTTAAAATCCAATGTTTCTGAAAAATCTGTTTAAATAATAATACTTTAAAAATTGGTTTGCTTGTAAATATTGTTATTTAAAAATAGTTAAAATAAGTGAGAATGGATATCAAATATATTGAATTTTTGAATTACTAACCACCTTTGGAGAATTAGTTTATTCACCCAGATTATTAACGTTTTAGACTATTAAATAATTAATATAAAATTCATTTTTTTTAAATTTCACTTTGTTTTTCAATATCACAGGAAACAATAATTTAGTTGACCCAAACTACTGTTGATGGAAATTAAAGAATATATATACTTCAGAATAAAAATAAGTCTTATTTTGGAGTTGATGTTTGAAAAAAAGAAGCAATTTTTTATCTTTATTTTGAAACTGGCAAAAGCTCGCTTGAATGTTTTGATGAAAGAGTTTATATTTAAACACGAATTAGAACATTGTAATGGATTGGGTATCAAGTTTTAAATAAATCATTAAAAATAGAAAATAATGTAGAGAAATAAAATTATTTTCATTAAAAAAGAAATTATTATTATTATTATTATTTTGGTTTTGAGATCATACAAAATCTATTTCTGTGAGATAAGATTTAGAAGACATGTTTATCAATTTATATTGTTAAGACACAGTGGTTGCATATCTGGCAACAGTTAAGTCAATTCTAGCTCTCGATTAAGCTTTCTGTTTGACGCCCATTTCTTGATTTCATTAACCCTTAGTAGCCTGATTTACGAAAGTGATTTATTTTTAATATTACTGTGTTTGCTTGAGGGTCTAGATGAAGGGAAAAATAGCCAAAGAATTAGTAGGTAGGTTTTATGTAGGGCGGAATGCCTGAAGTATCAAAATGGATACTCACAAAAATAGCACTAGTTTCTTCAAGTAAAACATGCACTCGCAAAAAATAATTATATCATAGCGAAAATAATATATTCACTTACCTCAAAAGTATTTATATTCTTCAGAAAAAGAAAATATATCAAATTTGTATTCAACAAAACTTTTAGTAAAATGTGTTTACTTGTTCACTTTGCCGCGCAAGTAATATGTCATAGATAAAATAAAACAATAATGACATTTGATTTTTTTAAAATTTCGTTGGAAAGAATATTATACAACAGTAAAATACGTACAGCCAACCTATAAAAAAAACTAATAGTAATGTGAACATTCGGTTTAAAAGATTGGTATCAAAATTGATACTCTAGGTCATTAAGGGTTAACATCTTATTTCCTTCGAATAAACGGAGTTTCAGGGAATTTAGTTAGCACTCTCCAGAGCATTTTGAACAATATTTTGAAGAACAATTAATTAGCAAAACACTAAATTACGTGTCTCTATGAAACGTTCAACGAAGGAGTCTAGTTACATTTAACTGTTGCCATTCGGCAATAAGAAATAAATTCTACTTCTGCTCCACGTAAATTAGCATTTTATTAATATATAGATTGTAGGGTTTTTCAAGCCATAGTTTGCAAATGATATCCACTCTGTAAATATGAATGGTTAAAAACTGCTGGAAAAAATTTCTATGTTCCATTATCTCAAAACTGAATTTTAGTTTAAAAATTATATGTTTTTAATTATTAAACTGTAACTTCCTTAATTTATTTCAGCTAGTAAATGGATACGCTTGAAACATATATCTGCTTGCTGCTATTTTTAGCCATTTTGTTTTTGTTTACGATAACCAAATTTTGTAATCACTCGGACTGAGCTAAGTCGCGATAACGAGGGGAAAAAAAAACGAGTAAAATACAATGAAAATAAAAGCATGCTTTCACTATCACCAGTTTTCCGCCTTCCTCAACTTTTATTTTTAATCTGTGCATTATCAAGGTTAGCGAGATAAAACAGATAGAATTTCCTTATAGCTTATATTCCCGCGACATTGGCACGTTTTTTAGTTGAAAAGCACTTTTTTAAACGAAATAATCGCTTTTGAGACTATAATTCACAATTGTGTATAATAAGATGAATGAATGAATTGAAATTTTTAAGATTTAACTCATAAAATAAATACAGTGCACATATTACTTAATCTGAATGCATGAAAGGCTCCGGATATAATTTTATAAAATGGCCATTTTGAGTAAATTAATGGAAGTGTCCCTTCCATATAATTGTTATGAAATCATTCACCCGTGGGAACCCGACTGCAACGTTGTAGCTCTTGTTGCTGGTGCAAATGCATTTTATGAGGCACTGAAATTATATGCCCCCTTGTATCTGGTAAGTTTTAAATTAGTTTTATTTACTGTATTTTAATTTTTCTTCTCTACTTATTAAAATAAATAACTACATAATTAATTTTTTTTCCTGGAATCTATTAATTGGTATTATTCAAATTTTAAGCTTCAGTTTTACTTTCTTCTATGCGAGTTAAGCAAAGAAAAAAAACGATCGCCAGATAAATACGAAATATTGCAAATATAAATTCAAAGTATCAAGTAAGTATAAATTCAAAGTATTGTAATCGTCAGAAAAGTTGAAAGTCAGGATACTGATAATTCCCACGTGTCAAATCTCTATGGTCCGAAATGCATTTTCTTGGAATTGAGTCTTCCTGTCAGTCTGTGAACGCGGGAACTCAAAAACGCTTTGAAATTGACAGATGAAATTCGGTATGTAAACTAAAAATCAAGTATATAGATTTATATTGAATTTTGAATGAAATCCATTCATAAGAAATCTATACGTCCTCCTGCCTGAATACATGTAAACATGACAGATACAAAGCATAAATAGATGGATAAAAAATTGATATATATAGGTTAAATATTTAGAAGATAGATTTGTATCGAATCCGGAACTAAATCTATTAAGGGGTTGATCGTATTAAATTCGCATGCATGTAAATGGAATAATTAAAAAACGCCATATTTTAATTAATGAAGTTTGCTATGCGATCTCGTAACTGCAACTGTAGCTCTATATCATCACCAATTGGTTGGAAAAATTTATCCAAATTACGTACACGATTTTCTAATATTTGCGTGATAGCGATTAATCGCCAAAAATTAAATGATATCTATAGTAAAACCGCTATCTTTACGCCAAGTTAGTATATTTATATTAACGTCCCGCTTTAAAGCAACAGTAGAGTTATTTTGAAATGGCATCTTAATTTTGAACCACGGTCAGATAACGAGGACTACAGCTGAGCTGGCACAACTCTTCCACAAAACATTTGGCACAGATGGGTTTGATGTGAATCAGATCTGCTTACATGACGGGTCCTTGGTGGAATCGGGTCTCGAGCCAAGAACACTTCGGTTCTGAAGACGAGAATTTACCATCAGGACACCGCGCCCTCCATCTTCTTGCCGAAGACCGATGTTTTGATATTAATGTTCACCAGTACTATACAGTTAATAAAGAAGTAACGACTTTCTTAACAATGCTACTAAGCATTTATCATGTGCGAGACTCAGAAAATAAAAATCTGAGTACTGATGACATTCGTAGCCTTCCTCAATTTTATGCGGGGAGAGGAAGATATTTCGGGTAGGGAGTACATAAGAAAGTTTTGAAGAGCAATTATTGATATTTATAAATAAGTCAGTGAGAAAGTAAAGTGCCCGTTTTATGAAGTCGGGAGTGTTCGAATGACGGCCCTAGCCCAGACCAGGTAAACACGATAAATACGGACGAACTCATTGACAAGATTAACGATCAAGTGAAAAATGATAGGCATGTCAAAATGTCAGTATTTGCCAAAGTTGGAACAATGTGAACAATTGTGCACGATTGGTTTGGTTACCGTAAAAGGTTCTAAAGATGCTTAGCGAACCACAAAAAGAACTGCATACGGAGAACTGCACTACAACCCCTGTTCCGGCATCATGAAGACCCCACTTTCTTGGAGCAGATCGTCGCTGGTGACGTGAGCTGGTACCATCCCTTCGAGTTAGATACAAAGCGGCACAGTATGTAATGGATGCATGCTTCGATATTCCACCTACTTCCAAAAATGTAAAGCTATACAATAAAACAAAGTCACGGTGAAGATCACCATCTGTTCCGACGTCCGTGGTTCAATGTTCATCAAATTCCTCGAGCACATTAATAGAGATGCGTATTTTGGGACTCTGCGGAGCCAACCCAAAACCATTAAGAGAAAATAGCCTGGTCTGCTTGGTCCGCTAAAAATATCTGAAAGGGAAGCGCTTCAATTCGAAAGACGAACTGAAGGACACAGTGTTGCACTAGTTCTTGTCATAGACACAGGAATTCTGGGAACAAGGTGTCCTTCCACTTATGGAACAGTGGGATGTTTGTGCACAGGTCTCTGGTAAATAAAGACTTCGATTATATCCATAGCGCGGTTTCGTACCCTTTCATTTGAACACATTTTATGAAATGCAGAAAGCAGAAAAATATCTAAACGTGGGAGTTGTAAATCCAGAAAACTAAGAAATAAATATATATTGTAAAAATATTGTATTGGACAACAATCAATCAGCCGCTAATTAATAACTAAAGTAAACATTTTGGGTTGTTATGCAGAATACGAGATAACAAATCATCAGCTTTAGTTCTTCTGGCTATCTGTGATAATAAATGGGAAAAGTTTGTTTCCCATGATATTATTTTTGAATTATTTATATATTTCAGTTATTAATATTTATGTTTAGTTAAAGAAGATCTCTTCAGCGAGTTGTTTTCTGAAAGCGATGTCACGATGTAGGGAAATTTCGCTTTAATGAAATAATAAATAACGATAAATAGGAATATTTATTTTCTGTCAGGAAACTATTAATTTCCATTGAAAATCTCGGTAGTCAGTGTAGAAAATGTTAAAGCTTTTTTGGCCTGAATGGCGGAAACTATCGATGGTTTCTAATCTAAACGATTTGAAAAGGAAAACCTGTCGTTAAGCGTTTACTTTGGAGCATGACAACAATAGAACAATGTTTGCCACCTATTTATCTTTTCCATCTAAGTAGGGAAGGAAATATGAAAAAAAAATCAATGACACAATAATAGGACAATGAACTCTGCTATCGACCTTTTCTTAACTTTTTTTTTTCAATCAAACGCCTGATAACTTCAATGGCAGAGATAATACATTTAATACATTTTTATTTTCTCGTATATATAGCACAAAGAAAATAGAGCAATCATCAAAAAATTCAAACTCGATATTTTGCCGAATCTCCTCGTTTTAGAGACAGTGAGCTTGAAAAGAATATTTTAGGAAAATGCTCGTATATCTGTCTACGACAAAAATAACTAAAAATACTTTGAAATGAAACGCTAGACATATGAAATTAGGTATACGGTCTTTACAACAAATTTGTAGGTATCTATCAAATTTTGAGCAAAATACACTCAACGGAAGTCTGTCTGTCCGATTGTTGGAATATAAGTTAGCATGATAACTCCAAAACAAAGAGAGCTACATAGATAAAATTTGGTACACACAATTAACATCTATAGTGAAGACGCATATAAAATTGGGAGCTGAATAAAGGATTAGCCATCTGTCAGAAATATATAACCGCGAAAACTCAAAAACGCAATGAGTTAAGTATATCAAATTTGGTGTAGGAATTTATGACTACAATTGCAATTTTTCTTGTTTCAGTCGAGGGGGAAAAATGCATTTAAAATACTGATTCGAATTTCGGATGCTATTAGCTGTTGGATTAATCGCCAAATTATTCGCCAAGAATGACAGGATAGATTCAATATGCTAAATGCATGCCAAAGGTTAATATTTCTTAATTATTGTACGCCAATATCATGCAAGGCATTCTATGTTGTAAGGCTTTATAATAGAATATACGAGAAAGCTCTGAGAAGACCACTGCCATTAATGTAATAAATGTAGATTAACAGTTCCCATTTAAATAAATTGTGAAGTAAAATATATTACATTGGCTGAAGTCCAATATATTGATGAGAATAAGAAGTATTTCTAACATACTTTTATGTGGGATGAATTCTATATATCTTTAAAGGAATATAATTAGGTCACAGGGATAATTCGCATTTATAAAACGTAAAACGTTTATAATTTTAATGATTTATTTATTTAGTTTTGAATGCATGATCTAATTTCACTCACAATTGAAACTTTTGAAGCTTTCATATTGAGCTAAATAAGAATGGAGAAAAGATAACCTCTGTTGTTATTTTTTAAAGGTTAAAAGTTACTTTTTATATAATTTTGATTATCCATTATCTTTTAGCAGTAGTTTATCATTTTCTAATATTTTAACACACCCTTGACAAAGCAATCTCGGCCTTTCTTTTTCTTTTCATTAGAAAAGTAAATTAAATAATTCAACAATTAATGCAGCACCAAGCAAATTTAAAACTGTGCTTAAAGATTTCAATCTTTCCTTGTGAGATGAAATTTGAAAATAAATAATAAATAAAAATCAAGAAAATATTATTAGTGAATAAAAAATACTTTGATCGAATTATTGTGGATATTTTGAATGATTTATATTTGAAATTTTGCAATCAGAATCTTTTTTACAGTATTATAAACTTTGAAAGGTCTGAAAGAAAATGCGTCCAAACTCTGATAAACGCTATATCCTATTTTGAGATCCTATTTAAAGCATTGAAAAAAAAGATATGACTAAAAAATAACACGGGCTGTTTCAAATTTCGCAATTACTTGTTTAGTTATATTAACACCTCATATTAAAGTAACACTAAGGCTATATTGGAACGGTCCTCGTAATTTTGAACCGCTGTTTTGAAAGCACCGCATCTGAACCTCCTCTCCAAACTTCCACACCACACCAGTGGGAGGATATTTGTCCACAACGAATTTTACGTGTACCAGATTTACATACACGACGGTTCTTCGGGAGGATTGGATCTCGAGTGTGAAATCATCGGATCCCGAAGACGAGATCTTACCATCAGGTTACCGCGGTTACCGCAAAGAATTCCTCCTGCAGCCGTAATTTTGCACGTGTTATCTCATCCACTGAGAATAAATTCTAATAGCTTTGAACTGAAATAACATTTGAATGAGCACTAATAATTCCATTCACAATTAAAAGCAGCACAATACATTTATACCAATATATAATACCATAATGTATATGTTATTTCTTTCTTTCAGGAATTCATAGTGTAATAAACAAACAGGAAATATTGTAATTTCTAAAAGTATCATTTGAGAATTTCTTTGTCGTAATTTTAATGAATTTCTGCGTTCCTGAACCATTATTTTCCTTTTATGAAAAAAAACCCAATAGAATTATTTCCCTGGCACTTTCTAGAATATTCTCCAGTAAAGGATTTATCCATATCTCCCCGTATAAAATTGTGAACTTCCAATTAGACCAGGAGTATCTGGCTTAGAATTGGTGAACAATAGTTACGAAATATAGATCTTTGGCAAGATATTTCTAACCAAGATTTCTACTGAATGATATTTCTATTCTGATCAAGCTAGCTTTTTATTCAGTTCTATTGTGCGATTTATGCATTTTGGAAGCCTTTCGCTGATTCATTGAAATCAAAATTTCCTATAGGACTAGAATTATGTCACAAAGTTACTCATTAAATTCTAAGATTTAAGTCATTAAATTTGTGAATATATTGCATTTACACGCATGTTAAATTACAAATCAATAGACAGTCTGCCTCTTGATGGATTTAGTTCCAAATCTGATATGAATCTACATTACTGATTTTAAACCTGTGTGTCACATTTTGTCTACCTCGCTCTTTACGTTTTGTAGTTGTCGTGTTCATTTGTACTCTAACAGCCAGACTTCTTTTGATTGGATTTCATTCAAAATTTTATAGAAATTTAAAAAAATCATGTTAAGTCCTTATATCAGATTTTATCCTTCTAGTTTGAATCATGTGCAAGTTATGGTGTTCATAGATAAATAGGGAGAAGAACATAATGCCCAAAATGTGATTTTCGAACTGAAACATTTTGAAATATTGAAATTCAAAATCTCGAGGAATTCTTTGATGTTCTAAAGTTTTGTGACGATTGAAATATTTTCTCTTTTACATTTCATATATGAAGAAGTAAAAATTGAATCCTCTGAATTAAGAAAGTTATAATTCCCGTTGTAATAAACATGCGAGATAAATTTGGGCATTCGAGATCAATTTTACGAATTGCGAAAACAAATAGATTAGAAGTTTATGACAATGCTAATTTTCAACACACTTTTC
>JAPMOR010086219.1:22190-39009 GCA_026543865.1 Argiope aurantia
AGCAAATGTAACCTAGAATAATTAGTATGACGCCAGATTTAGATTTTTTAACAACATTTAATTGACATTCACTTAGGACAACACAAACATACAAAAACAATATAACCGAATTTAATACAAGAACATCATCGGGATCCAAAACATCAACTTTTTCCCTCCGTGCATCGTTTCTCCCGAGCTTCAACTCCTCCACCCACTTCCCTTTAGTTCGTTTTCTGTTTCTCATCATCAGCAGCGCCCTCACAATAATTTTTCATTCAAAAAATATAAATATATTAAAAATGAAGGAATATTCCTTACTTCCTAAGATAGAATAGAATACTTTTTAACGCAGTCATTCTAATATTACCTAAGCCTTCTTAGATATTGACATTTTAATAACGATTTCTCATTTATAAAAATTCACGGCTCAATAATAATTGTTAATAATCAATAATTAAGAAAAAAAGTGAATTAATCATAATACCCAATGGAAATTTATTTTATAATACATTTTAATGAGTTTCAAATAAATATTTCAAGAATTGACGATGTTATCTATTGATTTGTACAGTACAGCTCTATTGATTTGTACAGTAAGTGTAAAAATGTAAAGTAATCCCTAGAGATCACTATTCATTGGCTTAAAATAATAAAATTCAAAGATTCACGTGTAATTCATTCACTTTGTTCGCGGAGAAATATATCTTTTTCATTTATTATATTAGCACATCGTATTTATTTTACGAGATCTAACCTATTACGAAAAAAATATATTTTTTGATTCAAACAACGCAACAAAGAAATGTTAGAATCATTTAAAATATTTTTCTAGTTGAAAGTATTTATGAACTTTAATGATGCAGATATTGGTTACTGTTAGAGTGAGCCTGTCGGGAATCGAAGAGATAAAACTCAAAAAAACAAATGATTTCCGATGTATGATCTCAAAATAACAATGAAATGAATCCCTTTCCAGATGCAAAAGAGGAGACGGGGCATCTCTTCTCTTTGCCTACAAACCATCATACAAAAAATAATGATGTTTGAAAATGCTTTTTAGTTCGTATGATGAATTTAACATTCCCCATTATGGTTTTCAATAGGAATACACTCATAGATTTTGATGTGTGGTATCATTTGAAAATATGCTATTTAAATGTAATATTTTTTTTCTTTTAAATCTTTCAGAAAATCACTGGGAAGTTTTTACTATGTGATTTCTTCCTATTTCCCAGCATTTGCAGCTAGCGTGCTGTGCTACTTTGTTGAAAGAGAAAGCAGGTGAGTGCAAGTGGCTATAATTTATAGATCAGAGGTCACCTTTTAAATGTTATGAGAATCCATCTATTTATTTATCCATCTATTATTAGAATCCATCTATTTTAAAATACAATCTATCTTTTAAAAGGATAATAAGATGCATAAATATTCCTGGATATGAAATAAATAAATCAATTTTCTATTAATTCATCCAAATAATGGAACATTCAATACTTCATTTTCAATAATATTTCAATGAGAAAATTTTACTTATTTTTATGAGGAGAGCAGGAGGCTGCAACTTTTTTCTAAAATATAATATCCTAGTTCGGCTGCATATTAGAACAACCAATTCTAAATATTTTGTAAATCAGCAGACTATAAGTAATTTAAAATTAAAAGTGCAAAGTCTTATTCTATGTAAACTGTTAATTGTAGAGAAAGTTTTAAAATATAATGTTCATTTTTTTTCCTTAAAGTTGTAACAACATGGACAAAAATTAACACATTCTAATAGATGACAGTTTATAATCTAATTTTAAGATTTAAATAATAGTTTTGGAAATTAAAATCCTTTTCCTCCGAGAACCATATACGAAGTCTTGTATATATCTAATCTCTGATACAATTTTTCGATAGCTATTTAAAATTTGTATAGTATTATTTCCTTATTCTAAAAATTATTTTTGTCTTTCTTCAGGAGAAGAGCTTTAACCGTCTATTTAGCGAATGCGGTAAGTAATGTTTGATTATTTTTTAATTAAACAACCCAGTAACTTTAAATTAACTTAAGACTGATAGAATTCGATTATTTTCATGAAAATCAGCGGAAAATGAGACTAAACAGAAGTATAAAAATAAAGGCACCTTCTTATTGTCTTGCTTTATTGGATACAGTATTAACATTATCCGGATGATACTTTCAGCTTTGAGAATACACCATATTATTGATTCAATTTATAATATGTTGAATAATTGATATATTTCTAGATTATGTGCAATTTTTGTACTCGTATATCATATTTGAACAGCACAAATTCAACTTGTATATTTCGGAAGGATAATTTGATGCTGGTATCACAATAGGTCAAGACGAATAAGGAATAATCCTTTTTTTGTTTGTTTGAATATATATATATGCATATATATATGTATGTTCTGAGTCTATAGCAGAAAGGAAAACATAAAGACTTAAAAACGTGGTATCTCAATCGCAAGCATTTCGAGTTTGAGAAATGAATAAAATCAGAAAGAATTTTGATGAAAGAAAACAGAATAGATTTCAGCTGCGCTATTGTTGTAGAATAATTGGAATGTATTTTTGGTATTTACAGATTATATATCATATGCATGTTAAAAAAACTGCTAGAAATGCGAAAACTTAGAACCTATATTTGATACATAAAATGCCGTAAACATTTCATGAAAGTCAAAATTTTCTGAAATGGCGTTATTATACTGCGTATTAAAAATAATTCTCATCCGCTCAAAGATTGTTTAATGCAACAAATTTCCTTATTTTCTGTACGTATGTTGTTGTTATTGTTTTTCCCCCAATCATATCCGAAGTTTTAAGTTTTTTTTTTAGCCTCCGTTAATAATAGTATGGAAAGACTATCAATTTTCCTGAATACTCTTATGTCAATTTAATTATTGTCTATTAAATGAATTGTGTTACAAATTAAATTCCATTATTGTACATGAGTTTTTTTTTTTCATTTTCTTTTTTTTTCTATCTCTAATGATTTTTTTTAATAATCCAGCCGCCTTTGGGGATCAAATCTATCGCCCAGATTATTGGTATTTTTATGCAATTAAAACATTAATAGGGAACACCTTTTCCAAGATTATTGAACATCTTTTTCTTTTTAATTTCACTTTGTAATTTCATACGACGGAAAAACAAGAATTTCATTTAATCCATGTATGTAAGTGTATATACCATGAAAAAAATGAAAATTTTATGTTGAATTAATATTTTACGGAAGCAATTTTTTTATCTTGATTTTTACTCCCGTAAAAGTACGCTGTTGAATGTGTTGATAGGTCAGTTTGAATTTCATCATAACATTAACGACATTGTTACAGATTGTATTGTAAATTAATTTTTAAAATTTATTAAAAGTAAAGAAAAATTGTACGATGATTGATAAGAGGATATGGATATCAGCTTAGATAGGCAAATCATACTGATTACCGACCTTGGCGACGATTAAGTCTGTTTTCGTACTCAAACTTTCAATTATAACTTTCAATTTCTTCTTAGTGCTTTCGGTGACATGGTGAGCCCTATCCCTAGCATTTCGGAAAATATTTTGCACCTTCATTATATAGTTAAGTAAAGCATTTAATTAAGTCCAGCTGTAAAAACGTTCAATGAAACAGTCGAAACTTAGTGAGGGCGATCTATTCATTTTTATTTGTATCCATTTATTAGTAAGCAATGAGAGTTTAGTTAGTAATGGGTAAGTAATGAGAGTTAACTTAATTTTATATATTCATAGGATTGGTTTTTACTTTTGTTTCGCTCTATATTCAAAAACATTTACTACAGAATTTTGACGTTCTGATAAATATTGTGTTTCTGTACATTTTAATACAGTTTGATTTATTTCAAATACGTAACTATGAAAATTTGTGATTGATTCCACGCTTAGTTTCGATGGACGAGATATATGAAATTTGTAAACTTATGAGTTCTTTTTAGTTCTCTGGTGACTTATTTTTTGCATTTGACTATCATTTTACCAATTAATTTAATGAAATTATTATCTGTGGTGCCATTTGCTAAGGAGCTTCAAAATAGCATTTTAAAAATAGTGAGTATTAATGGCATAGCGTAGTATAGTATATATAGTATTGTATCTTATATTTAAATAATTAATTATCATTTAATAACCAGACTGTTTAAAGTAATAAAAATAATGTTTGGTAAACATACTAATAAAAGTGCGTGTTTTAAAACTGCTTGAATTGTATTTTCTTCTTCCTTTATAATTTTTGTACTGATTATGCATTTTTTAGGCGTTATCTCTAAAAATGCATTCCTTCTAATAAATACATTTATAATATATATTAGAGAATAATAATTACCGTATTCCAATCAATGAATAAATATATATAAAGATTTGTAATTCAAATATTTATTATATATATATATATATATATATATATATATATATATATATATAAATTTTAAGTAGAATCATGTGATTTTTAAACTCCTGCAATTCTTTCCAAAATTTACTCAGACATCAACGATTTTCTCCACTTCAACCAAATATCCACTTGAAGATTTTAATATTTCCCAAACCTAAATAATCAGATCTTAGATTAAATGGGGAAAAAAGTGTTCACAATTTTCCAGAAAGAATACTCAAGTAGACTTCCATATGAGGTATCTCCATGGAAAAATCTATATAAACATTCCGAATATAAATTTCTTCAACATTGAATATTAATTTCATTTTTTCGGAATGTAACTTCATTGATATTTTAAATCCACAGGCAACAGAAACAGCTCTCCGCATGGCGATGGCGAGGGGGATTGTAAAACCTTACCCTAATGCTGAAGTAAGTGTATTATTTTATCCTCCTACTCAGAAGCAAAAGTTTTAATTTAAATTGTTGAATAAATAAATGGGAAGGTACACAGATGGAAGGAGTGAATAAAGAACATATTTTGCAATAAGCTCTTTTTTGAACTCAAAATATTATTTCGTAACAACAGTTGAAGGCTATGAAAGGCAAATTATAATATTATTATTAAAATAACAAACAAATAATACATACAAAACATATTTAGTAACAAAAATAGATAAACATATTTAGTAATAAAACCAACCAACCAGATAATATATGAAAAAATTATTCCTTATAATTTAATGTTTTGACCCCTTAGAATAAATAAAAATTGTTCTAAATTGTTTATTGTTAATTAATTGTTTAGTTAATTGTTTAATATTATTAGCTATCCCCAATTTCTTTTGCTTTCTAAGTCCGCGAATAATCCGAGTCAATTTTTTGTTAAATGTAAACATCTCTTTTCTTTTTTTTTTTCATCTTTCCTTTCAATCCTGTTTTGACTGAATAAAGGCATCCTTACGCATGCGCAAAAGAGCGGAGAGTTTTCGATTCCGCTAGTGAACAATACTAGTTTGTTTGCTTTTCATTCGTAAAAATTATTCACAAAGTAATGAACATTATTCTGTCTTTATTTAAACAATTCAATAAAAGAAATTACTTCCTTAATAAATTTCATATTTTGGTGGGCATAGAAACTCAGTACTGGGCGCCATAAAACTTTGCTACGCCATTGTCTCAGCCAGGAAGAATAATAAATCAGAAATTGCTGTCGAAATATTCAAAATATTTTTATCGCGAGATACCGGTCTATATGAATAATCTGCCTCTAGATTCCAACGTCTTCAATGACAATAGATGGCAAAATATCGATTACAAAACTAGAAAGATATAAAGGCTCCCCATTATTTCCTACGTTATATCAGCTGTGTTTATTATTGTCGCCTCCATTATAATTAAAACTCGTATCTATAAAATTGTACAGTTACGAAGAGCTAGATTTACACATTTATAAATATTGAGTACTTTCATTTTAGAGTATATTCGTTAAAAAGTATAAATGTTCTCTCTTTTACTTTCTGGTTATTTACTCAACACAGCGTGTTTCATGTTTAAATTCATCGTATAGAGATGAAAATTGCATATGTGATCTGTATCAGTGCCCAATACATTATAAATCAATAAATGCTATCGTAATATTATAACAACATTATATAGTAAGAAATTATTATATATGTGGGAAATTTTCAGATATTTAACTGCCGTCAACCCCCCAAAAAATTTCGTGTGTTTCATATTTAATAAAATGTTGAAAAAAATAATAAAAACAGCTTTTTTTATGTGAACGATGGACAGTGTAAAATATCTATTTTCTTGTCATATTTAATGTCATATCTCAAGCATCTTGATTTCTTTTGTATGTATGTTATTGGGGCGAAATATTCAAAACTTTAGTTAGATTTAAAAGCTTTCAAAAAAGGCTGCACAGAAATTTCATGACTAAATACAGTATTTCGCAATTATATCTCAGATGTTCGAAGCGTTTTATCTTAGAAACTTATTTCACTCTTTTAACCCAAATTTTAAATAAATAATGAGTGTTAAAGTAAATTAAACGTGTAAAGTAAGAGGCAAAAAATTCTATCCATTGATATCTTATTCATAGCACTAGGTTTTATAACGGTAAAGAAAAGAAAATGTCGACATCCCAAATAATATATAAGATTGTGGATTTTATGAAAAGAAGTAAATAATCTTACTTCCTACTTGTTTTTCTGTTTCAGATTTACTTATTTTGCGCTACAATGGCCGCTTTTTTCTACTTCATAAAGTAAGAACGCTTCTGCAATAAAGCTGTATAGTTAGTAATGTTAAGATTTTAGAAAAGAATCTAATTCTCTATTTTTTTTCTTTTTGTCATTAGAAAATCGGGATTTTCAGAAGATGCTGTAAGTAGTATATTCAAGTAAGTCCATTAATTCCATCCTAAATTAATAAATTATTAAATGTGAAATAAAAAATATGATTTTTAATGCTAATTTATATATAAATATTAAATTAGTCATTATCAAAATGAAATATTTAAGATTTTTTTATCGATATCATTCATGATGCTCAAAAAATTTTATTAACCATTTCGCGCACATTGACGTGTCTGACACATAATCGAATTACTGAACTTTTAATTTTAAATCTGCAATTAAGTGAAAGTATTAAGTAATTTAAAATTCAAAAGTCACTCAGAAAGACTTCAATATCTCAACGCTCTTTATATTATTATAGGAATTAAAATAACAATAAGAGCCCCAGATGATGTGTCATCTAACCATCAAGTTTAAATAAATTCGAATGCCAAGGGATTTAACCAAGGAATCAGAATATAATTTAAAATACTGTATTTTCAGCCAACAATTTTTTTTTCCTTGAATGAATGAAATGAATTTTCTGTTTTTTTTAGCAATATTTCAAGATAAATAGAAATATTTCTTGTGGTTAAAATGACGTTAAAAATGTGTGTGGAAATTTAAGAACTATTTATGTTGAGTTTAGAAGCTTCTGACTTTTTATTCGATATATAAAAAGTTTCTATCTAAACTGATGCAGTGATATCTCTCTTATTCGTTCTGCATAGAAGAAATATAAAAAAAAAATTATTTATTCTTGACTAACGATATTTTGCTTAGAAATTCACAACTTTTTCTCAGAACATGACCCAATCTAATCTATTATATCATTTAGCCTAAATACACTTTCTTCCTTAATAACTTATTAAAATTTTGTACATCAACACTTCCGTCTTCCAAATTGATCTTTCTCCTTTGGTTTACTGCTAACCAAAAAAAAAAATATATATATAATAATCTGACTTCCCTCTACATAAATATCTTCAAATAAAATACATTTTATAAAAATTGTTTAGAATTTTTTTAAAAATATAAAAAGTCGATTATTATATTTTTATTATTTAATAATTTTTTTATAATTCCTTATTATAAATATTATAAAATCATGATATAATTTCGTTCTAAAATTCAGTACCAAATAGTGCGGAATCATTTTTTTTTAATTTGATCGATTAATAGATAAATATGATTTGAAATTATTAAAATAATATTTATTATTGATAATGCATAAATAACTGTTTAAGATTCAAACTCCAGCGCATTAGAAAGTAAACGTAAAATCTTAAATCACAAAAGAATATATCTGAAAATATTCCCAAAAATGCACTTTTAATAAATGTGATGTCAAAATAAATAAAGTTAATTTTCTGGAAGTCCTTCCTCCAAAATTTATCACGCATAATTTAAGAATTTGATAATTAATAGAAATTGATGGGGCCTGAACCAGCAGAAATGTTTGAATATTAATGGGTATCTGAACTACAAAACTATGATATCTAAATTAAGGAATTATGTGTAGGATTATGATATTATGATGATAATAAAATTTTATTATCCTAAATCTTAATTTATCTAAACGATAATTTTATGAGTTACTTAACAATAGATTGATTGCTTTCACAAATTTAGCAAAACTTCGTGTTTATCGATAACTCCAGTAATAAGAATCTAAGATTTCAGATGTATCGTTTATCGTATCGTATATCGCCAGGAAAAAAAGCGCATCACCTATTATGGAAATAATTTTTAACGTGATTGGGCACATGAAATTCACATATCAGTTAAATCACTCTGGGTAATTTGCTATAAATCTTTGAAAAATTTAAATGTATGTCTTTTTGCGAAATCTTGATGATTTAAGGAAGTGAATTCCAAGAATTAAAAAAGAAAGAAATTAGTATTGCAAATTTATATGCATTATCCTTTCTCTAGTTTTATTTAAACTACCCGACTTGGATGATCAGTTGGTTTGTCGCGAACATTAGATGTGTTTAATTTAAATTAAAAACTTCACATAATTACATAATTTATACATTAATGCATAATTTACTGATCATTATTCCCTCCATCAAAGTACTTTGAAGCAGTAAAATTATCATAATATATATTAAAACTGTGTTACTGCAATGATATTACACTTGTTCCGTTTACTGCGAACACGAACTTTCTAAACGAAACATTTTAAAATGGTTTATTAATTAGCATTTTACAGCAATATTTTGAGATATTATTCCAATAAAGCACCAATATTTGAGCATAAAATCCGAATCAACCAAATAACCAACAGATTTTTATAATTAACCTCAGAATTGAGATTTCAGAACCTCTGTTTAAAATGTGCATTTCCACAATTTTAAGTATATCTGTGCTAAATTTGGTTAATTAGGTCAAAGGGTCTAACCTTTAGAGAACCAAAAATACACATACACTCATTTATTAATAGCAGAGATAGAAAGCGCATATAATAAAAACGAAAATCAACATTATTTAGATATTGTTTTCAATATTCATGCCTAATGTATTCATGAAAATATTTTATTAATTTATTATCGACCCTACGACTTGTATAAACTAATATTTTAATATGATTGTTTAAATTTTACTAATATATAATAATTAAATTATATTTGATGAAATTTTGTTAACATTTCACACGAAAAAAATTTTCTTTTACAAAAGCTGAAATTTTTAATATATTTGAAGGCCCATAAAGCATTTCATTTGAATAAAAATAACAAATAATAGAAATTTAAACTTCAATTCGGAAATAAAATAACAAGTAAAGTACACTTTTCAAAGAAATTTTGCGTTATTGCACTTTATTTGCGTGTGCTTTCATGTTATTTCAAAGGAATAAATTACCAAACGGTTTATTCCGTTTGGTACGTTGTTTACTGATTCGTTACATTTTGTTCGCTCCGTTTACAACCAAATATTCTGCTGTAGGAAAGTCCCTTCTCAAATAAATTTTCTAATGTAAATTTCATTTTAAATTGTAAAAAATGTACGCAAAAAAAATTGTCAAATTTATTAAAAAATTAACTAACAAATTAGGTCCTCATATAAAGAAAGTTCAATTTATGGTAATTAAAAATACATCGTTCTGAAAATAAAAATTAGCTATGAATCGTGTTCAAAATTAGAGTTCCATGGAAGCGTTTCATTACATGTACATCTATACTTATAATAAAGCTTAATGTGTGTGTGTGTGTGTGTGTGTGTGTGTGTGTGTGTGTGTATGTTGGCGCTCTACAGGCCAGACCATTCAACCTACAGCTACCAAATTTGGCACATGTATAACTTGGAGGCCGGGAATGTGAACCTGGGGGTTATTTTTTCGAATTTTTATCTAGAATTTTATTTATTAAAAAATTAAGCGAAATTTTGAAGTGTTCCTGTTATAACTTCCGAAAGTATTACCGCACAAAAAAGATTTTTACATAAAGTTAAAGATCAAAAATTTATCTTTTAAATGATGTTAATGTTTTAATCTTAAACTTAAATTTCTATTTTTAATGAATTTCTAAATAAATATTTTAACTATGTTTTTCAATAATTTTTCGTAAAAAATAAAAATTAAAATTAAGCACGTTTCGCATTCATGGGAAAAAAATAGCTTTTTTCAAAGTGTTGTCATCACATTGATTAAAGCTCCAATTAAAAATAAATTAAGTCTTTTTGGAAATGAAATCTGCAAAAATATAATTTTCGGCACGTGTCTGTAGGAAATGAAACAAATATGAAATAGTATTTTTTCTAAAAAATAAATTCAAGAAAAATTATTTTATGATCTTTTACACTCTCAATACAGGATGTTTATTCAGTCCCGGATCCATTTTGATGTCCAATGACTCATAAAATAATGAAGATATAAACAAACTTATGGCATTTATTGATGGAATAACTCATATATTTTCCTTTTCAGGTTTGAATATTTTTACTTTCGTAAATATCGTCTGCGCGTGAGGTTAATTTCAGATAATTTCATTTTCCAGTCTAAATATCTGTACTTTTCTCAATATCGTCTGCTTATTAATTGCATTTTTCTCTCTTTTGTTTTTGGCAACTATTAAAATGTTATGTTTACTTTTGATGTGTTTGTTCTATGTAGTACTTTTGAATGTGATGTTTTATTCGAGCGGATATTAAGGAGAATGCATACACCACAAGGAAAGCATAGATTTTATGGTGGTCATAGAGTTAATTTCCAATCAACTAAATCACTGACTTTTAAGAGTTAATTTCCAATCACTTAAACTGACTGATTTGTGAAAATTTGAATATCACTATTCAATAAAAAAAGGATAATTTTAGATTTTCCATCGATCGCTTCAAAGAAAATACGCCAATCAGCGTGCAGGTTTCTCAAGATAAATTGGCCTAAGATGATGAAAATGTGGAGTTTTTCTAAATTTTTAACGTTTAAAACTTCATAAATAAGTATTAGTTGATCGTGGAATATAAAAACATTCATTCATTTATTTAAAATTTGGTGTGTCCAGGATATTTCAAAGAATATGATACCTTACTGCATTAAATTTAGACTTCATAATTTTTGAAATATATTTATAGGCAGGAACAAAATATTATTATTGATTTCATTCCAATTTTTTTGAAAGCAAAACTAAAAACTGAATTTTATGATGAATGTCAGAAATTTTTGTTGAATTATTCTTTGAGATGTTACATAAATTATGAAAAATATTTTGTAGTTAACATAAGACTTAAATACCGAACGATTCTTCTTGAAATACTCACATTCAATAATAATAATAATTAATAAATAACAATAAAGATGATAAATAAAATAAAACGCTTGGTTTTATTAAAAAAATATCTTAATATTAATTGCAATTTCATCATTTACATTTTAAATTAAAGTTGAAGTTTTGCCGGAAATGACAACAAATTAGCAAAATATATATAGTAAATTGAACGAAACGATCTCAACAGTATAAGTTTGGTATGACTATCAAAATTTGAAGATTAAAAATGTTTTGTTTGAGAATCCTTTAAGAGACCAGTTACTTAAAATATTTAATTGAAAATTGTAGCGATCGGTAATACTGGCGAACCGGCTGGTCGCGAAAGGCGGCTAGTATATTATAAAACAATAATTAATTGTATCAGTGTTGAACTTTAAAAGGCGTTTTTTTATTTCAAGGTTTTTGTTTGGAAAAGATGAAGCCGAGAGAAAGGATGAAAAAGAAGTGAGAAAAAATCTATGTGATGGTGCAGATCCACTTCTGCTGGAAAAAAAATTTTCTAGTGGAATAACGTCCAAAGACAGAATCAAAGCTACTTTCTCTGACCGAATTTTCTCACTAAAGCATGCTTCTTGCCATCATGCTTCCGGTTGCATGATCTACTGTCTAAAGGTAAAAAAAAACTAAAGCTTGCTTAAAAATTAATGAAAGTATCCGAATATATTTGAATTCGGATACACACATTTGTTTTTTAAAATTGTAATATAAAAGCACCATAGCTTGCTTCTGAGATTTAAATTTAATAAAGGCAAATCCCAGAGAATTATTTTTGAAGATAAATTATCATGAATTTATAAATTTTAAATTTGTGCTAGTTTTAGCGTTAGTTCAGTATATCTAGTGATATTTAAGGTCCCGAACTAGAAGCAATATTAGGGCAATTTTGAAATAGACCTCGTAATTTTAAACCATAGTCAGATGATATGGATGACTCCTCTTTCTTCATCTTCTTCACCACACCAGCCTGGAGAACCTTTGGTCTCAACGGATTTAGCATGCACCAAACCCACTTACACAGTGTCTAGTAAGTGGAATCAAGTCTCGAATCTGAAGCCACAGATCCCAAACCCCTTGACTTTACCACTAGACTACCACGATTTTAATATATTTTTAAATGAAATTTTCAAAAACATCAAACATTCTAGATATTAAACATTTGTAATAGTTCTACTAAAATTGCTATTAAAATAAATCACATATTATACACAAATGAATGCACTAACGTCTTAACATTAAAACAAATGAATTAGATCATATAATAATGTGATATATCAGTTAATAATGAACTTTTATTCCCTGGATAGAAATTCCTTTCCTTGGTAAACTTTGTTCCAAACTATAGCGTCTGTTGTTGTTTTTCTCAGGGTTTCCTGCGACCTTTTCTTTTGGGATACGTCGCCTTATCAGTGATCCGCTGCCTGTCACTGAGCAAAAAACTACTTCAGTCTCCCTCTCTTCTGGTTTCCCTGTTGACTGACAGGAGGAGCTTCAATCTCGGTCTGTTTCTAGGTGGCTTTGGGGGGATCTTCAAGGTGAGACATTGTTTTGTGTTGCTTTGTACTTTTCAATATACCGGGTGGTTATATATATATATATATGTTATCTCATATGTTATATAATTTCTGTTCCTAACTTACACGAAACAATTTTTTAAATTAATACTTTGTGTTAATTACTGAATGCATTTCAGGTCGTTAATTGCCTTCTGCGATGGCATGCCGGTAAGGATCAGTCCATTCATGCAATCCCTGCAGCTCTTCTAGGAGGATTATGTATGAAATTCTTTCCGAGTTCAACAATTTCTCTCTACTTATTTTGGAAGCTATTAGAGGTAGGTATACTCCAGGAAAAACAAGCAAAATAAGTAATTTTTTTTTGTACATTACAGTATTTTTGGTATTAAAAAGATTCTCTCTTGGACCAGATATTTTTGGGTATTTAACATTTTTGTCCTTGATTTTATATTGATTTATTCGAACCGAACCAGTATATAATTAAGACATTTACTGTTGGCAACATTAAAATGTAAATAAAGTATTGTTTTCAATGCCAAACACAGCGACAAACTACTTCTTTTCCTAGATCCTTTTTGGATCGGTATATGAAATAAACCTGCAACCATTTTTAGATAGACTTTTTTAATAGACTTTATTTTTATATCAATAATGACACAAAAGTTTAGAAAATCTATGGAATTATCTTGACATGATACTATCAATATAATCTAGATCAAAGTATAACGTACAATTTTATGAAATTTGATATAGAATTTTGATATTATTTTCAATCAAGGTGCTATTTTGTCAAGATGCTTAACGGCATATGTAAGAAAAAAATTAATAAATGACGATCTATATTACTTTATTATACTAAAGATATCCTAGATATTGTACAGTATTCAGAGTATTGTACAGCATTGTTAATATATTGCAATGACGTCATGCTCGAAGCGCTCCGAAGTCAGTAAATTTATATTACAGTATTTAGGAAAATTCTCAAAGAAAATAAAAGAAGAAAAATAAAAAATAAGTATTTTTAAAATAGATGTATTTTAAATTGTTTAGTTTATTTCATCTGACTAGATTAATAAAATTAACATTTTCGGTGTTTTTGATAATTTTTGTCGCTTATTGATAGCACGCTGCCTGAGATTCTGGTGGCGGATATGTTAAATTTCTTTTCTTTTATAAATAAATTTACTTTTAACTAAATAGTATTTACATAAAATAGTATTGCGCTTGGCGTAGTACTTTTATAGTATTTGACCTTTAAACAGCTTGCTATACTTTAATTATGATTATCATGCACATCCAGTGCATGAAAATCGTAATTGCAGCATTTCCAAAAATTTAAATTTTTACTTTCTCGGGTACGTAGTACGGATAAAGTGCTGTAACTTTCAAAAATTTAGAATTTCCACATTTCAAAATCTTGACGAATTTATACATTTAAGACCTAATCTGAGTTTGAAGAAAATATTTTTGAAAAAAGACCGCCTGTCTGTGATAAAGATAATTCAAAAACGCTTTGTGCTACGCGGATGAAATGGCACCAAAATTTACAAATTATAACAATTTACACCAAATTTATAAATTATTATCAAGTTTTTATCAAAATACGTTCAGAGGAAATCTGTCTGTCCGATTGTTTGAATATAATTTAACACGAAATCTACGAAATGAAGAAATCTAGATAGACAGCATTAACATCTTTAGTATAACACCAATGATAATTTCAACCAAATTTAACAAGCTGTTAACCGTTTCTCGGTCTGTGGTTTCAGAAACATGTAAACGGGGTAGCTCAAAAAATACAGTAACTTAAATATATCAAATTTGATGTGACATTTGAAATTATAAGTGTAGTGTTATGTTAAATTTTTGTTTTAGTCGGTTGTGAAGAACATGATTGAAACACAAATTCAATTTTAGGTTACTATTAACTGCATGTGAGGATTAATCACCAAAAACATACGCCAATGTTCACACGATAGATTCAGTAAAACAAAAATCACGCCAATGGTTTATATTTCGTAACTATAACAGAGCAATTATAGCGTTTCCTAGGATAAAACCTCTATTAGAAAGTATGCGAAAAAGAGCTTCCATTGGTTTTGTTATTCATGCCGTCGGTCTGTATTAAGTCAAAACCATCGAAGCACTTGTTTGCGATAATGTGATTACGCATTTTATTTTGCAGAATGTCCTAAGGTCTTTTTTTTTTCAGTTCGGATATTTATCAGGAATAGAAGCAGGCATTCTACCTCATATCACAGGATTCCAGCCTCTGCTTCTGTCTGCTTCCACAGCTTTGTTAATTCACTCTGTGAGTTATTTTCAGTGATCCATTATTGGTTGTTCGTCTACATTAAAAAAAAAATTAAATTTTAACTAATTAAAAATGTTGAATTTTTTATGAGTAACATCAGTAAATTCAAAGCATGTTATGATAAAAAAAATATTTACACACCCTTTTGAGATTTCACAAAATTAGATTTCATTGACGTAATTTTATTTTCACGGAATTTTTTTCTACAAAATTTCCAAATTTATTTTCAAGCATAGTTTTAAATCAATACCTTTTATGCTGCATTGAAATTGAAACATTTATTTAATTTCGTCGAATTTTTCACTCAAGATTTTTTTTCACTGTTAAAATTACGATAATTTTTTAAATAATTTTTTTGTAATTTTTAACAACAAACAGAAATGTAAATATGTGAAATATGTCTGCATTTCTGAGCTACTGCTGCTTCTTGTAACATATTTGGTTGTATCCGGATAATAAATTGAATGCTCTTAAAATTGTAATGAAGATTATAATGAAATGGCTAATGTATACCAGACAGATGAGGTGAAATATAAGACTAAAATATAAAGTATTATTTATATTTTGAACTAGAGACTAGAATTTAATTTTTTTTTTTTTTTTTGTCACTACATACATTTGGTAAATGCGCGGTCATGTATTAAATCATCATTTTTCCAGTTTCAATAACACCATTCTAAATTAAATTATTATATACAAATACTAATATTAAATTAATTAAAATTTGTAATAGTCTTTAATGGATAATAATAAGTATCATAAATGAATGCTTTTAAAGGAAAACCAAACGAAAAATACTTATTTACTTAATTTAAAATATAATGATAGTTAATTCAACTTTATATTACATGCTAGATTTTATTATTATTATTCTGATTATAAAAGGGGTAAAATAAAAAATGATAAATATTTGTTTATATTAATTTATTATATTTCACATACTTTTATTTAATTTGACTAGACTCATGCTTGTGAAGAGGGATGTTTTTTTTTTTTTTTTTTAATTTTCTTTCTTTTCTTATGTGTTTAGGTTCTGCAATGATTTCATTAAATGATGATTTAATTAAATTTAATTACAATAAAAGAGTGCCACCTTTATATATATATATATATATATATATATAATTAGAATTTCACCATTACTTTAATTGTTTTTTATTTTTTTGTTTTGTTACTGTCCGAAAATAACATAAACTCCTATCACTACCTTCCTACTACTTACATTTTTTTATCTATTGTATATTAATTTCAAACAATTTCTTGTTTTCGTTTTTCGAAAATAGCCGTAAGTTGGTAATTAGACAGTTAGCCTCTTGAAAGATATTTTTAAAATATTTATTTCGTAAATAAATGTTTTATTCTTAATTTTCTTCTTCTTAAGATCATTTGCTAGGAGTCATATTAGTTAAATTCTATCAGAAATATGTGTAAATTGAAACAGTACTTAAAAATGAATTATCATACGATTCTGAAAATTTAAGCCTCGTTTCTCTCATA
>JAPMOR010086232.1:3903-22337 GCA_026543865.1 Argiope aurantia
AATGAATGATTAGCATATTTATAATTTTTTAATTTCTAATTTAAAGAAAATAAGCAATAAAAAGTAAAATAGCTTTTGTTTTAAAAGCGCGACATTTTGTAAGAATAAAGGATATATACTTAAATTTTTGAGATTTAATATTGTTTGTAATTAATTAAAATGGAAAAAGACTTATGAAAAAGTTGGGGAAAAATGGTTGTATATTTATCATTTAACAAAATTCAAACTGTGACCGTGTAGCATTTTTGTATGGTTTTGTTATTATTTTTTTGTAAAAATTGATTGAGATATATTTCAAATATTATTTTTAATCAAAGCAATTTTTTTTTCTTCGAAAACTTTTGAAGTATCAAAACTATCTCAAGAATTCCTTTCTCACAATTAAGCGTACCCCCCTCCTCATAAAAAAACGAACTATAATACTTCCTTAATACAACATTTAACTTGAGAACATAATTTATATTTATATTTTTAAAGTATTTGCTTTTTCAATTTAATAGAAATGAAAAACGACTAAATGGAAAAGATTTTGAAATATGACTGATTTTTAGTACTATTTTTCCAACAATTCTATTTACAACCGTTGAATTAAGTCAACATTATTTTTGTCATTATTTTTGGTAGCATTTATTTAGAATATTTCAAATGCATGTTCTTTCATTCTTCTCAAAATTAATAAACTTCGGAGTATCAAAATTTGGCTTAAAAATTCCCTTTCTCCAAATCCTATTATACAAACAAAAAAGTCAAAAATTAAAATAAATAATGAGTTAATAGAATTCTATACTTCAATAAATATTTTAAGTGCAAAATTGTTTTCCATTTATTAAAGAAAAATAAAAGGTTGGTTCATTAAATATTAAAAGATTGGCATAGATTTAACAGATTCATTACTGTTTTATTTACTCAGAAATCTAAAGCTTTATGCGCAGTAATACGAGAATTTTTTTTATCATTAGTAAATAGATTTTTTTAAAAAATAAAGTTCTAACAGTTTATAAAATTGTTTCAGTTTTACCGAATTATATTTACAAAGTTTGATTGCTTTTTAATGAGTTATTTTGTTTGTAAATCTATTTGAATTCAAAATTAATTTCCAATTCAGGGGTTATTTTTTTTAAATCACGAGTGCTTAGTTTTGAATTGGATCAAAGATATCTGGAAAGATTAAAGTATTCGCCATCGTTTACTTTTTTATTTGTTGCTGCTTTATTGGATTGGAATATTATAATAAGGATCACTAAAGTGCATAAAATAGAAATGAAAAAAACTTTTTTAAATTGTTTTAAGTCAATTTATTAATGGGATTTTGCGTTCACAGCAAAAATTTCATTAATGATTATATCAAAGCAATAACAAGTGAAGTTGCATAAGTAACATTTGAAAAGAATGTATTAAAATGTCAGTGTCTTTAGAAAGTGTTGAATTGTAATATTCTTTAAGAATTTTTTTTTGAGAGAGAGAGCAAATTTCCTTGAAGATTATGTTTCTTTGAAATTTAAAATAATATCGAAATATTGTGAAAATGTTTCAATTGATAAATGGTAAAAAATTGTCAACTATAAAGTTCTTAATAACAAAAAAAAACTTTAAATATCTTATATCCTCTAATTTATTTCAGACATATTTACTTGGCTGAAAATTTCTAATTGAGAAATTTGCCATTCCGTATTAATTTTTTTTCGTTCTTTTCAATAATTATTAGAAATTCTGCAAAGCATTTAAATGAATTGTCAAATTTTTAATGCATTATAAATGATTATCAAACATAATCCATTAAGTGTTTTTCTTTATTCTGTGCATAAATTTTTATGGACACTCATCAATTTATTTTATTAAAGTAAAAATACATTCAAATAATTTTCATTAAAACGTTGATACTTTCTGACAGTTTTAAATCATATAAATATAATTTTAATCATTAAATCCTTTAAACAAATTTTATTTTACAATCATATTAAGGATATATCTTTTAAACAACATAAATTTTAATTGTTTCTTAGAATAAATTATCAAGCCATAGAATTATTTCAAGTCAGTGAATATTTTTGTGGCTAACGAATATAATATTTAAAGCAAAATAGCATTTGCTGATTTTATTGACAGCATATTCAGATTAAATATTTATTCAGGAAATGAAATTTTCTTCTGTGAAAGATTATGATTTCAATAAAATTGTAAAATATTTTACGATCATTTTTCTGTTAAATAATTTCTTTCAAATCAAATTGTGTAAATGTTCACAAAGTTATGTAGACCACTGTCTTATAATCGTGTTTATATAAAATAATTCTTTTGAATTGATCTACCTATGAAACAAGTCTAAATTGTTTGCAATTTTTGTTTAAATTATAAATGATATAGAATTTATATTTTTAAATTTATTAAATTTTGTTTTATTTTTTCTATTATCTTTTTATTTTCTCATTTTTAATTCATTGCTTAGCAATTTTTTCTAAAACTTATTATTCTGATTGAAGAAGCTATGTCAGAAGAAGACTTTATTTACTTGGAAATTTTTATTTCCTTTTTATGTTTTTATGTCATTTTTGTGTGTGTGGGGGGGGGGGGTTATATCGTTATAACAATTGATAATATATTTTCTTTTGATATTGAGTACTTTCGAATTTAACTTTTGAATTGTGTACTTTTGAATTTCTGTATGTATTTTTGAATTTAATTCACTGGTATGTGATTCAGCACTTAACACAATCTGAATTGTCAGTATCAATTTGGACAAATAAATGCTTAAATAATACTATTTCAATCTTTCAAACAGAAAATTGAACAAATATATTGTTAGAATTCAGGTCAATTTACTTGGAAATATGTATTTAATAGTAATATTATTGATAAAATATTATATGCTATTGCTACTAATGGTCGATTTTTCTAACTTTGCATTAGTACTCTTAATTAACATTCCTAACTCTTACAGAGCATGGGAAAATCTTTGAGCTTCAGAGGTGCGGTCTACGAAGCTACAGACCTCATCAAACATCACCGCTGCAAAGACCCTGTTTGCGACACCCAACTTTGGAAGACTCGACATGAACTGGACATGGCCAACATGAAAATTCGTCAACTCGAAGCCAGCATTCAAGCTGCTCTGATGTCACCTACTCTTCGAGAGTGAGTATAAAGAAATATAATAATGGACAACCAAATGTGAGCAACTGAAATTTTTATTCAAAAGAATAACAAAATAATATAATCATGAATAAATGCAATAAGGAATGATAAATGATAAATGCTATATTCATATAGAATATAATCTCGATCAATTGCTATAATCATGTGGAAGGTGATCTCGATAAAATTCTATGGAATGTACTCTTCTTAGGATGTGCATCAGGATTCACAGGCAAGGGAAATATTTTTCTCAGTAAAATATAAAGAACATTTATTTATGTTACTGAAAATCTCGGGAAGCATTGAATCCCACTATGAAAAATACAAAAAAAAAATCCGTATACTTCTATTGAAATTTCATATTTAATTTTTTTTACATCACCAATTCTTTAAATGAATTTTAAATATTACTTCAAACATATTTTTAAAATAAAGATTTTACTTAAAAGTTTAAAATAAAAGGCTTACAATTAATCTGTTATTTATTAATAAAATGATTTTAAAATGCTAAATTCGAATTAAAAATTATTTATTTGGCCTTTTTCTAAGCAATCCAACATCGAAATAAGATCTCAGACAAGAAAATTAGGAAAATTTTCGAAATGACTGCTATCAACTTCCAAATTACCTTGAATGCAACCACTCTAAAACCGGAATCATTCCACTGAAAGAAACTTGTATAGTTATATAAACGAGAAATTTATCTCAAGTATGTGAAGTAGTAGCTTTCGTTAGAAGTGAACAAATCTTTGGGAAACAAAGCGAGATTTGACTGTTAATTAGGGTCCAAGATTACTAAAATGCACTAACATTTATGTGGAAACTTCTGCTACTTTGCTCACTGAAATTTCCAGCGGAAGAGGACAAATGGATCTGAATTGGAAGCACAACGAACGATTTTATAAACGTTTTCTCATTTCTATAGCTGAGTAATTTTTATTGACTTCTTATTTATTTGTTTTGCTTCCTTTATTTATGCTGCAGGTGTATTTTTGTATTTATTGTAGAATATTATTTAATTTTTATAGGCAACCTAGATATCCAATAAATATTGTTAAAATGTTCTTTTTTTTTGGAAGGGATGGGACAATTTAGAAAGACATTGATTTTTTTTATTATTATTATTTTTCTCTTTGAAAAAAAATCAGCCATTTGTCTCAAAACAATGTTTAAGTAGCAGAAACTATTATTTTATAAATTTGTAGAATTAAAAAAATTATAACTCCCTTTTTCACACCTTTTATAGGCTTATGGAGATAAAAATATTTCTAGAATGTGTCGCTCTAATTCAAATTTTATTTACAGGTGGCTAAATCATATTAGGTACCAACATATCTTTGTTCCTGCACCATTTTGTTATAATTTTTTTGAAAAGAATAGGCAATAAGGTTTAGCAATAATAAAAGAATAATAAAAGCATTGAGAGTTAATGAGAGCAAATCTGAAATTTTCAGGCTATATGTATGAAAAAAAAATTAATTTGTAACGCAAGGAAGAATAATAAGCAACACCTATCTAGGAATTAATAAATTATTAAAAATTATTGAGTAAAAATATTATTATTCATGCTAAAATAATATCTCCAATCTAAAACAGAATTTGTTAATCACGATTTTTCTGGTTTCTGTACATTTCAATTTTTGCCAGAAATTTTAAAAGATCGTATATATTTGAGTTTAACATGGTATATAAGAAGTTTAATGGAACTATTAAAGAAATCTTTCATTTCTTATTGTTTTAATATTAAGAAGTGGAAAATTATTGGACGATCTCTACATTTTTTCCCTTCAAATGAAAGCACACGTTTTAAGCTAGGAGTGTGTACCTTTATTACTGATGTTATACAAAACTGATTTTATAACACCGTGCCGTAATAATCACTAAAAATTTAAATAATAAGAAGGCTACTGAAATTTAATTATTTTGGATTTTGTGTAAATACATAATACATTTAATTTTATTAAAGCTATAGGATCCAAATGGCAAATACGTATATTTGATAAAAGTGAATATAATTATTTAAAATGCAATAATTATCATTGGTTTTTAATGTTGTAATTGATGAATAACGGTTATCGTTAGTCTGATTGTAACAAACTTTTCTATACCCTTATTAAATTTTTCTTACGAACACCTGTATCTTCAAAAATAATTGCAGTGTTTCATTTCAGTTGAATCGCTTTCACAAAATTATATTCATTATTTTATCGAAGTTTTATATTAGTATCAGATTTTACTAGTTTTAATTCTTTATGTTTATTTTTCACATAAACCTTCCTAATATCTCCAAAGGTATCTCCAAAATGCTCAAATGTTTGTGAGATTTCGTTTCGCCGCCAAAGGTTTATCATATTTGTCGCCAAGGCATCGATGATCCGACATCTATTCTATATCCATTAAATCTGTTTGTAAAATTATCTTGAATACTGTAGAAATATCTCTAAAATTCTGAAAAATTTTGAAGATTTCGTTTTGTCGCCAAGGCATCTTTGATCCAACATTTATTCTGTATCTATTAGATCTATCTGTAAAATTATTTTCCTTACTTAGAAATCAGTTATTCAGAGAATCATGTGTTGCAAATTCGTAATAATATATTGTAATTAATTTAGTTAATTCATTTTATTATCTTTGCAGGTCATGGTCTCCAGATTATGCCAAACCACGTGATCTTACGCAGAACTTAATTGTAAGCAACGAACCACGAATCTCCAATTTTTCACTTCCCCCAGGCTATAGAACTCATCCACTTCACCCATATGGCCCGCATTACGTTAAAAATTTCAACAACATGGAAATCGCAGAGATTGAGACTGTATTATGATCTGTGTGAAAAAAAAGACTTTCGTCGGATAAAATGTGTAATACATGTTATAAACAGAAAAAAACAAGATTTTATACGCACGCACGCACGCACGCAGATTAAAAAATAATTTAATTTTTTCAATTAATTCTTAATTTAAATTGAAGAGCCAAACTAACTAAAGCCACATAACTTTGATTTATAATGCATTTTGAAAATCAGATTAATATTATTTTTAAGTAAGCTGTTTCAATTCTTAGGAATTTCTTGTTATGAAATTAACAATGAGATGTTTCTTTTCTTGTTTTTTTAATAATTGTCAATTTGAGAGGTTTTTTTTAAAGTCTTTATTTTTAATTTCATTTTATTCATTTTAAACAATACTAATCCCTAAACATTTCCCAATACATATTTTTTTTCTAAGAATTCTATGGATAATCTGTCTATATACTTTTTTACTGATTGTATTTATATATTCTATTCTGTTTCACATTATTTTTTTCATCCCAAGATTCTGCGATAGCAATGCTTTTTTGTTATAACAGTGACAATTCTTTTTTATTTCATTTTTATACTGCAGAATCTGCTAAAACCCTGCAGTTCCCAAAAAGATTATGTTTCTCTTTTCCGTATGTCATTAAGGGCTATAGCGTTCTCTTCTTTTTTATAAAATTCTTTATGTTATATCCTCAAAAAAGTAGCATTAGTTTTTTTTTCTTCTTAATATTCTATTCGAAAAAATATTCTTTTAAAAATTCATTGCATTTCATATTGGCCACTTTTTTAGGTTGTTTTAATTTCACTTACATTTCGTTGCTATGGAAACTATTTTTAAATAACTTTTTCTTTGTATTTTTAAACCAAATTTATAGATTTTTCATCAATTAATTTAACAAATTATTATCATTCTTTGTTGGAAGATTTGTTATCTCTCTTAATAAAGCTCCATAGTTCTTAATTTTTCTTCTTCCTCTTCTAAATTTGTTCATAATTGTTTGATTTGGAATCTTTCTAAGACATTTTTTTCTCTTTGTTAAGGTGTTCTTTTCATTTAATGAAATATTGTTATATTTCTCGATTCTTCCTTACATAACTTTTTTTAATTTTAACAAATTTCGAAATCAATTAATTTTGAAAGATTAAAAATAAATATTCTTCGTGCAAAAACTTTGTAAGAAAATATCATTATGATTTTTTTGTTATGATTATTTAATTATTAATGATGCATATTCCTATATTCTTAGTATGCATTACTCTTCTCTTCTATACTTTACTCTTCATTTATTTATTTTTTTACCATTTTGGGAAAAACAATTAATTTTGTAGAATAAATAATTTTTAAAAACCATTAATTTTGAATAATTACTATCCAATAATGAAAAGTTCAGTAAATAGCTGGAATAAGTCACAGATTACTTGCATGGACTATTTATCATCAATTTAGAAATCCTCAGTAAAGCTTAAAGAAAAGTTTTGAAAGAGAAATTAACAGACTTAGAAATTTTTTAAAACCACCACATCATAGCTTAAAATAAAAATGTTTTCTCAGTTTTCTATCTCCTATTATATAGGACCATGAATTTCGAAAGTTTATTGTTATTCCCAATTAATTTGCAATTACTTACAAATAAATGTGGCTCCATAATTAGGGAGAAATAAATTTAAATGATTTTTATTTTTCGTTTAAACCAGAATATGTAGTGATATTAAAATACAATCAATTAATACATGTGAGAACGATTAGGAAGTACTTTGCTGAAATTGGTATAAATATTTACTTCTTTTTAAAAAAAATCTTTTGCATAAAATGAATTTCAAAAATAATTTATAATATGTCTATAATATCAATCAGAAACCTAAAGTATTTTGAAAATTGAAAAGTACTTTTAAAACAAAAATAGTTTTGAATCAAAATAAAATTTCAGATTAGAAGTTAATCAAATTATTTGTTGAAATTTTTCGAAATTTTCATAAGAAATATTTTAACTGTGCTAAAAAAGAAAACTTTATTGCTCCTCAGTATTTAAATACTAGAGTATTGGTAAATGATATATAAATAATAAATGTATAGATGTATGTTAATAAATATTAAATTTTCATTTTTTACATTAAAATGCATTAAAACAATTATAAAATCTTTTTGAAATAATATCTTATCCTTTCGTTCAAAAACTACAGAAGACACAGAGAAATAAGTACATCAAATTTGAACAAACAATATTTAATATGTTTTAATTTATCCGTCTTTTCATCAATAATTAATAAAGCAAGATTTCATCAAAATTTTAAATATAAGAAAATAGCAATTAGAGATACAAAAACGCATTAAAACTTATCTTTTGCAAATGTAAAAATGAGGTTACTTCTGTAAAAAGAATTTATAAATAAAACTAAAAGTTTCTATAAAAGAAACTTTATTAACATTTAAAAAAATTAAATAAAAATATGCAATATGTTTGCCAAAAATTAATTTTTCAATGCAGCCATCAATGAAGTCATAATACATTTATTATTTGAGGCATCTAATGATAATATCGGTATTCTAATCTTAAATTAAAATTATGTCGATTGAGATTTTCTTGGTAAAAAGGCAATGCCCGTGATTCAAAATTACGTTTATTATATTATTTTTGATTTTCACATTCAATTAAAAATTTCGACAAACACTTTTTTACCAGTGAATGTTATTCTTCTTCTTTGAGAAGTGAAGACACTTTAAAACATACATTCTTGTATTTCTCTGCAGAATTAACTTAATTGCATTACCTTAGCTAAGAAAAAAAATTAATCATAAAAAAATGAGCTCAGTTATTTTTATTCTAAATATATTCGTAAGCTTATTTAAAAAAATTTAAAAAATCAAAAAATTTTCAATGTATTCCCAAATAATTCAAAAATTAAAAGCCTTTTTAAACTCTCAAAATATATATCAAATCAAAATTCACCTAAATACTGTAAAAAATATATAAAAATTAAAAAAGATGGAAAGATCAATGAAAAAAAACTCAATCAAATATGATAAAATCTGTATTTCAACACAAAGCTTTAGGATTTTGAAAATAATAGCATGGAAATAATTCATCCATTAGCGGCATTTTTTGCCTCAATTAGGTGAAACCGATGGGAAAATAATGCAGAGTGGTTAAGGCAGAATGTTTTTATAAAATTTTGAGGATTTTGAAGAAATGAAAACATGAAAATACTTCAGCCAGCAGTCACCTTTTTTTGGCATAGTGAGGTGTAATTAATACGGTGAGATGGAGTAAATTAGTATTTAAATGGTATATTTTGGGATTTTGAAGAATATCATCATAAAGACACTGAAACAAGTGATTTTCTTTTTCTTTTTTGCAGTTTGATTTTTAAAATGTCTTGAAATTTCAATAAGGAAAATTCATCAAGTATAAGTGAGAAATATGGAAAGATTTATCAGATTCATAAGAATATAATTTTCGATTACATAACGGTAAGAAGGGGGAATTGTTTATGAGGTTAAAATAAGAGCATATGTTCTGAAAAGAAATTTCGCTCAGAGTTCTTCAACAGCAGGAAATATTATTACACCAAATCAGCGCTATACAGAAATGTAGAATCTTCTTGTACTTATTTTCATGATACGGAAATTTTTATGTATGGATAGTAAAAAATTAAATTTAACTTAACATCGAAAAATTAATAGCAAAGATTATATGGCCTTCAGGCATTTTAAAATACAATTTCTAAATTTTCTGTATTTTTACCCTCGGTATTTTTTTTTCTTTAAAATTATTACTTATTAAGAAGAAAACTCGTCTTTATTATTTTTAGACGCTTATATACGGGAAGCTTGAATAGCTATAGGGATGTATCATTCAAAACAGTCCTTTTTGTTGATTTTTTTTAAACTTGAGAAGATTGTAATCATGAATTGGAAATATCCAACGTATTAATTTCAATTCATGAATTCAAATTTTCCATTTCTGTCATTTTTCAGAGTTAAAGGATACATGCAGTTCGTTACTTGTTTAAAAAATTCAAAATAATACACTAAAATGTCAATATAAAATAATTGCAATGAAGGTTCTCTAGAGTTCTTCAAGTTTCTATTAAAATAATTTGAAAAATTAATAACCAGCCGAAATTACAGGTTTATTACTTTATCATGCCATCATTTATAATGTGGAAGGAAAGTTTATCATTTATTATTTTCATTAAATTTTTCGAAATTTGAAATCATTCAAAATTTTAGATTCACTTCCTTTCATTTTGCTTACTTCTTTTTTATTTATTTATTATTTGTTTTTTTAATTAATTTATTTATTTTTAATATGGAAAGAAAAAAATCAGATGATTTCTATATTTGCTTGTTATAATCTTTTCTTTATAAATGTCAAATCACCTAACTTTCCTTACATAGTGCTGACATATTTATATTTTTTTAATAGATTGAGAATATAAAGTTGTGATATGGTTGTTATTTTCATTTTATTTGATTGTAATTTTTCTGCTATATTAAATTGGACGAGACAACATATCAAAATAATATAAAGATAAAAGGCATAAAGGATATCATATTACAACAAATATTTTAAGCATCGTTATTTTAGTAAGACACAAAATACGAAACTATGTATGGCATTAATGTGCAAACAATGTCCATGGCGAAAAATTGTCTCCATTCAAATGGTTATTTCAGTATTAATTGACCAACATGTTTTCAGGAGAAAAGGTACCTGAAAATATTGAAGACGAATTTTAAAAATTAATTCCTAGAAGAGGTAAAATATAATGTTTAACCAACTTTTGATTTTGATTTTTATCATTGGAATTAAATGTGCTGTATGGGATTTTGTTTATGTTTGCGATGGCAAGAAAATGGAAATATTACCTCTTTCAAGATTTTCTTTAACAACATAACAGACAAATACTTCAGACTTCAGGATGTTTTTTTCGGAAATATGAAGAGTTGAAGAATATTTTACGGTTTTAATTATTATTTTCGATGACGAGTTTTATATTCATATGGAAAAGAATATGTAAATTTGTAAAATAAATGTAAATAAAAACAATTGCGTTAACAATTTTATTAATTTTAAAGAGCAAAAAGAAAGATGGAGAAATTACTGAAATTTCTTTTAAAAATAGGAAAGCCGGAATTTATAATTAATAACACTTAAAATACAACTGCTTTCATAGTCTTAGTGTGCCCTATTAAATTCTAATTTTTTTTCACACTGATCATATACAACTGTATATTATGCAAAAATTAAAACAGAACCCAAAATTACTGAATGTGCAACTATTTTGCTTAGAATATGTATATAAAGTTTCAGCGTGCTTACTCTTAAAATTTGTGTTTTTCTTCAAGTGTTAACATTATTAGCGTCTCTTGAGTTGGAATTTGTTATGACTTATTTGCTAAAGTTTATTTTTGATTGCGCTTAAAAGCTGCAGTGTTTTCTATACTAAAGGGGTGTGGTCAAAACCAATTAACAAGTCATTGTCGTAGAATATTATTCTCACAGACATTTTAGACATATTGTATTCAAAATGTTGCAAGTTCATAAAAGGAAAAATGATTGCAATATTAATTCATTTAAAATTAAGTAAAAAATTTATAATTTATTTTCATAATGTGGAAAATTATATGTATAAAAGCTGTGTAAATAGTCATATTATTAATAAAATGTGTTTACATATATCGCATCTAATAGATGTAATGAATCTTAGAAAATTCTTTTGAATTATTTCTTTAGTAAAATCGGTTCTCTTTTCACCACACCCTAAGTATCAATACTGTGGTGAAGTAACCAAAATGGCATAGATATAAACAGTTATTCTTTTTATATTTAAAGTAACAGCATTTAAATATTCTTAAGCTGATCCGAAAAAATGTAAGAGTTGTCTTCGTATAGTTTCCGCTACATTGAAATTGGAACATAAACTAAATCTCATCGAGATTTTATATTATCTATATATCAAATTATAATAATAGAAAAAATTGACATCTTTTAATGATAATTGGAATAAGAAACATTTAAATAGTCATCAGTTAATGTGTTATAGGCGGTTACTTTATTAAAACAAGTCAGTAATATTTCAATAGAAGCTTTATTTGGCAATTAAAATTTTATCATAAGGCCTTATGTCTGCTCCATATGAAATTGTACCTTATAAACTTCAAAATATGTAATAGTCATATATTTTTCCATTATTTAAAGCATCTCTCTTTCAAATAAAACTTCGTGGATTTTAATTTATAACACACATAATTTATATCAATTTATTTCCTTATATATATATATATATATATATATATAAAAAATGATATATATATATCATATTGCAAAATTAAAAATATTTAAAGCAGTTTATATACATATTCAGAAAAATAGTTCTAATTTTTCAGATTAATAATCTGATAAAATTTGTACTAATTCTTTTCTAGGAATTATTGAAATCCAAATGCATAATTTCGTTTTTTATTTCACTTCCAGAAATAAAATTGTTTTTCATTTATTTCTTTTCCCTATAAACACATACAAATAAAACATTTCTGTCTAATGAATGACTAACTTCGGTCCAATAATTAAAATAATATTTTATCTACATATAATAATAAGGATATTGTAATTATGGGCATATTCAATATTTTATTTTATTTTTCTTTTCGAACTATCCCAAACATGGCAAATGTATACGATTATTTTGCCAAACAAATCTTCTTCCTGTACTATCTAAAGAAATAAATTTCAACCCTTTGCGAGATATTTTCATTTTTAATTTGATATTTATATAACTCAGTATCTCCAATAACAAATAAAATGGAACAATTGAAATGTTTTACTCATTTCAAACTCAGTAATTTTTATCTCTTTTCTAAAAGATTAGGCTTTAGAAATAGTTCAAACAATATTATTTATGTATTTTTATCTTTTTTCATATGGAATGAAATAAATCCCATAATTTCAAACCAGTTTTCATATTATATTTTTATTAGAATGCATTAAACATTTTTTAATCAATTTTGGGTATTTACATCATTTTAAGGATCGGAAACTAAATGATTTCAGGATTGTTATTAATTAATAAAGTAATTTAATATAAAAATTTTAAAAAGAGAAATAAATAACATTTTTATTACATTCTGTTATTAATTAATAAAGTAAATTAATATGAAAATTTTAAAAAGAGAAATAAATAACATTTTTATTACATTCATTCGAAAACATTGTATTGTGTAATATTTAGGACAGTTATAAAATAAATGAAATTTGTAATGAATGTCTATTATTATGCACAGTATTGCATTCACTATATGCAATAATATCATCGTATAAATATTAAATATTTGTTAATAGTTTTAAAAGACTTAAATCTAATCAGGCAACATTGTTTGTCTCTATGCCATTTTGAGTATAATATGCTGGTTACAATGGTGCTTAACAATAGAGAATAAGTCTAAGAATTTCCTTGTATATTCTTCTCTTTTAAATTGCTGTCAAACAGTGATGTGTACATATATATATATATATATGTAAAACATAGTGTATACCAAAGTAGGCTTAACGGGTTTTGCATGTCCCTGTTTACGATGCATGATATGTTTAAAAATGAATTATTGCATGCCTATTTAAATGTTGCAGATATGTGTATATGTATGATCATATGTATAAATATAAGTATGTACATGAGTATGAAACATACGTGTGAATTATGGATGTTTTAAGTTTATGATATTTTTTTTAAATATTAATAAAATAATTTGGCGAATTTTGAACCTGTGTCTTTGAATTTTCTACAAATAATTTCACAAAAAAAATTCACAAATTTTTGGAATTTGAATTATATATATATATATATATATATATAAAGGATGTTGAAATTAAATGATAGCACAATTGAAGAAAATAAAGTTACGTGCTTACATAAAATGCAAAAAAAAAAAAAAATGATTCTATAGAAACTTTAGCTTATTTTGGAAACGCAGCGTAAACTGGGACTGGTTTCCCCAAAACTTTCTCGTATATTCTCTCATAAAGATGAATTTCTGTTTTAGATTCGTATTTCCTAATCAGTTTTAGCAAAAATCTGACATAAAACTGAAATTCAGGTCACAAAATCATTATCCAAATTTGATACATTTAACCCCTTTCCTTCCAAGAATAACTTGCTAGATTCGGTCCCCAGTGCCAAGTATATATACGTATATAGTTTCGAGCGAGACGTATATATACGCCTGGGGCAGTTAACACATTGATTTAGGGAGACGTATATATACGCCCGCGGCAGGCAAGGGGTTAAATCGGTACATTTTTGAGTTATCACATTTACATATTTTTGAAATAGATCAATACATCACAGACCAATAGACGGTCCATTCCTTGTTGAATTTGTCATAAAACTTCATAAAAATCTGCATTATACATGTTCAGTATGTGTAACAAATTTTATCCATCTAGCTTCCTTCATTTTGTAATTATCATGTTAACTTATATTCGATCAGCCACAGTAGACTTCTTCTAATTGGAGTTTACTCAAAATTTGATAAAAATTTATAAATTTGACGCAAAGAACGTATAGCAAATTTCACCCGTCTAGCATGCATTCAGATAAACGAGCAACATCCTATATAAATGTTGCAGTATCTTGTTCTAATAGGATAAGATTATAGAATTTTCATCTGTTGCACATTTTCTGCTGTTCCCTAGACATTTAAGTAAGCTACGAATTTCGTTCGATAATATACAAATAAAAAGGTAATGTATTTCTTCTATGACTACCGGTAATTAATGCCATCCAACAAAAATTATTGCGCATATTTGATATTTTGCAATAATATATCAAACTTTTTCATTTCATTTATATAGATTCCATGCAATGTTTATTATGTATAAAAATATTTAAAACATTAAAATATATGGAAAAAAACATGATTTACCTTTAAAATTTTATAAAATCGTTATAACATAATAGGATCTTTAGTTAAAAGAAGTAAAAATTGACTTCCGGAGATCTTGGTTTAGTTATATGAAAAGATGCTAAATATGCCTAGAAGTTCAGAAAAAAATTCTGGCATTTTTTTTAATTTCCTCTTTTAAATTGAAGCACCTTAATAACATTATAATATAATTCTCTATGTTACAACATGAAAATTCTATCCTTTGAGTTCATTTTACTTTTCTGCTTTTGGAATTTCAAAAGAGAGTACAGCCTCTATATGTTTAAAATTCTGATAATATGAGGAAGAAGAATAAAAACATTTTCATTTTAGAATTTGCAAAATAAAAAAAAATTGTTTAATATAGATTATATTGCAAAAGATAAATAATGCAATAATGTATATTCAAGATTCACCATCGTAAATATTTTTTGATATAATTATCGGGAAGAGTTTTAAAAATTACAGAAAAAAATAAAGATACGAAATTCTATTATTTCGTAGAAAATTTTGACTTAAAAAAAAGGATCGTATTTGAACGTTTTGAATTAGAGGTAATATACTAAGCACTTCTGCTACATCGATTGGAAATCCAGTTGGACATCTGATTCAGATTCAGAGATTAAAATCAGCTAAATATTTTTTAAAATATATTGTGATGTTAATTAATAATATATTTATTCAATTTAACTTGTATTTTCTCTCATTTACAAGTTTTACTTTTTAGTGTTATTTATCCACGGCTGTTAGGAGGAAAGACATCATTTTTATTCGTGGCGCCATCTATGTACAAACAGATAAAATTTATCTGAAAGCATTATATATGAAAGATGCCTTTAATATTTACTCGTATTTAAATTATATATGTATATTAGAAAGAGATAATGAAAATATATTTTATATAAATTTTATCTAAAAGTACTAAAATATTTAATGTGAATGAAAGCAAGAACTACAGCATCACAATTTTAATGACTTCAAAAATTCTTTTTTGCATTATTATTTGATAAATATTTATTAAGAAACACTTAGTAAATTGTAAAATTAAAAAAAATAATAATAATAATTTAATCTAGTTATTGAAATATATTAAATAACAAAAGGAAAAAAATAATTATTATTTAAAATAAAAACTTTAATTGCTAAATCTTTAATTATCGACTATCAATCTTTTCAATTTTTTTCTGCCTTCACCAGTGCAATAGCATGCCTATTCTAAATTAATTGATGCTGTTTTAAAATTATTTTTAAGATTTTAAGAATAAAATCATGTTATAAAAGTAAAAGCTTTCATAAAATTGTTTTAATAAATATTTTGAACGAAATTTTTAACGATTATTAAATAATGCAACACAATATATCTCAGCGATTCTAACAATCCTGCCTTCCAAGTGATCCCTCTCAAACATAAAATTCACCACTTTTTTTTCACGTTAATTCTTAGATAATGGTGAGACGGTGACAGAGTACCCGTTTTGTCTCAAGAAATTTGGATAACTCCCTGTTTGTGATGAATTTCAACAGGCAGCATCAAATCAAACATCTGGACCCATTCACGAGTAATCAACTTAAAGCAAATAAATAACAATCACAATAAAGATAATACATAAAAAAAAATTACTATGGAACAGTTGTGGTATATATGCATCGGCCTGAGCCACGACATCTTGCACAAGCATAACCATCTAGTCTGAATAATTTGGTGCTATATCAAAATAGGAAGCAAGAATTTCAGAATTTATGGTGGAACGATAAAATCTACCTGTGGTAAAATTATTGAGAAAAAACATGTTTGTATTTAAAAACTTAAAATTTCGCAAATTCTCGTATTTTGAAAATCCGATTTTTTAAGGGCAGTGTATCTTCGTATATATGATAAATTTTAAAGACTGAATTACAAAAAAAGTATTTCTGCCTTCTCCTCTAATCTATATAAATATTTAATATAAAAATACAATAACATGAAAATATGCTGATATATATAATAAAATTCGAGTGATAAATATTAAATTATTTAGCATTTTTAAAATTTTATATTTAAGTACTAAACTATTTTTATAAATAGCAAAAGAAAAGCATTTATTCAAATCAACAAATAATATATATTTAGACAATATAAAATATAATTTATTATAGTGATTCATTTTGCAAATTTTTATTAATATAATTTTTTTATATTTATTCTAATAAATATAAAAATTTATTAGTGTTAGTAAATTAATTTATTAGTGAGAATCAAATGTTTTGCAGCATTTGGTTCTGATAAATTCGTTAATCATTTTGATTTGACCAATATTTCTAAGAAATCATTCTTTAACAATAAAGTACTTAAATCATTCAACATAGATTTCCCAGTCCAAAAATTTCTAAATAATTTTCTTCTTCTTTTAAATAACAAAACACCTGTTATACTCTAGTAACAAGTGCTAATCATTTTTCTTTCCATGCATTTAAAATTAGAATTAAGTAATTTTTACTTCCAAAATTTTAAAATAAAGTTTAGTAATGTCAAATTTTAGGATGATTGTGTATCTCATCGATTAGAAGGGGCCCTGGCATACGGTCCATTTAGTTTATTTGGTAAGATGGCCCTTCCAATGCTTCTTCTTGGATCAAAACGTCCTTGGATCCACCCCAAGTACTCCTTTGGATATGTTGACACTGGTAGCGTCGTTTCTTGAATCCAAGGCACTCCAGAGCTAAATCTCAATTAGTCTTCTGAATAAAGTAACACTATAGGTTTTAATGCTCTTCAATGCACAAAATATAAAACAGGTGTTATGATATGAAACAAGAAATGTTTTCTCACGTAATGACAATCAATCCTATGAGGATTTCGTTAAGAAGATGCAGTAATTTGAATATAAAACAAAATAAAGAAATTCAGCTATCTTTGCGCTTTGAGTTGCATCGTTCCGATCCACCTTAATGAGTAAAAAAAAAATAACAAGAAAAATCTTCCCTAGCAAGTGAAATTTACAGTTTTAATGTTCAAGACAAGCACCATATTTTTATCTTTTAGATAATCGAGGCAATTACAAATATGTTTTTCAAGATTCACTATTGGCTAAAGCTTATATATTCATCAAAATTTCTAGATCAAAGATTTTAAGTGTTACGATATTATGGATACTTTACATCGATTTGTATGCTCTCAAAATAAATTTTGAGATTTGATGCATACATTTATCAAAAAAGAAAATCGGAAATGCAGATTTTATTGATGAGAAAAATCCTTCCCAATTAAAAATCCCAATGGCCGCTTATGTTTTTAAGGGGTTGTTATACAACAGAGGTATCCACGTGGCTAATGGTAATTGGCAAAAATCCTTTGAGAGTTCTTAGAAAAACTCCCTGCCTTTACCCAACCCATCAGGAAGAGCAAATCTGAAGCAAGCTCCGCAGGTATTCAACCAATCACAACAAAAAGGACGGGGAAGAATTTGGCAATAATATTCAAGTGAGCTCCTTATCTTTATTGTACAGGTGTTTTCGGTTTTTCCGTATTGTTATAGTTAAAATATTAATTTTTACTGTGCAAGTATATATATATATATATATATATATATATATATATAT
>JAPMOR010086232.1:22437-38475 GCA_026543865.1 Argiope aurantia
TGTGTGTGTGTGTGTGTGTGTGTGTGTGTGTGTGTGTGTGTGTGTGTGTGTGTGTGTGTGTGTGTGTGTGTGTGTGTGTGTGTGTGTGTGTGTGTGTGTGTGTGTGTGTGTGTGTGTGTGTGTGTGTGTGTGTGTGTGTGTGTGTGTGTGTGTGTGTGTGTGTGTGTGTGTGTGTGTGTTTGTGTGTGTGTGTGTGTGTGTGTGTGTGTGTGTGTGTGTGTGTGTGTGTGTGTGTGTGTAAATTGGCCCCTAAAATGGAAAACAATAATAATAATGCTTAATTAACGATAATTTGATATTCATTGGAGCAAGATGGATTCTGAGCTTATTATTTTTCATATTAGTGAAATATTCATTTATCTTCACTGAAATTACTTATTTAAAAATATTTTTAATAACACTTTCATCATAAAGTTTATGCTTTCTACTTCAGTGTCATATATATTTAAGCAACGAAACATCCTCTTCAGACACATGAAAGCATTCTTTATATACTTAATTATGAGAAAGAAATCAACAAAACCTGTCTCATTATCGTGTTTTCTGAATGAATTTTCAGCATAAATGTCACATTAATATAAAGATTCCTACAGAGGTTTTAATTAAAACTGGTAACCTATACATCATATACGAGGGGGAAAAAAGTATAGCGCTCTTACATTGAGCAAAAACTTGACTCTTTTTGAAAGAAAAGAAAAATATACGCAATTCTGCTTTTATTATTTATCCTTTTTTCTTATTTTGCAGAACGCAATTTTTACCGACTGTGTGTACATGCTCTTGTGATTTCCACTTCAAAACGTATATTTTTCAAGATATTCGAAAACAGTTTTTGAAAAATTTTCTTCCTTTCTCTGATATAGCAGAAAGTTCTATATATATTGAGTGAAAGTAAACGAAAATTTTATTTAATCTGGGTTATTGGCTTCGTAAGCGTTCTTGCAAAACTAAAATGGAGAAAAACTGGAACGATTCTGCTAGAATTGTTCCAGCTTTGCTGAGGTGCTTGACAGGTTCATCTCAAAATATTATTAATATTTTTTCATGAAATTTGCAGTTAGCTATGAAGAACAGAAGGGTTCTGAAATCAATAAAAATATTAAAATTTATAATTGGCAAAGAAATTAAGATAAAATGGCGCAATCATTATAAAACGGAATTGAAATTGTTAGCAAAAAAGGAACAGAAATAGTATTAATTGTTTTATACTTTTTTTCTTTGTACAAAAACAGAAATTATTAAAAATTCAGTTTATAATTTAAAAAACCAGGTGACACTGGTTGGAAAAGATCTTACAAGCGTTGACTGCATCGTTTTCTAGTAAGAAGCTCAGTTAACAAAAGACGAAATACATTTTTCATAATATTAAGTAACATTTAAGATGGTATGATAGTTCAAAAGCAGCTGAAATATTGCTTATGTTTTCATTCTGAAAATCGGGATCTTGAATATAAAATACACAATTGAACAATTGCGATTTCTCATAATCTTATCATTAAACATGCATTGTGCTGAATACATCTGGGTTTTTTAACAGCTAATTTAAAGGAGAATATCCATCTAGGCAGCTGCCTATGACAGCTAGACAGACAATGAATTACAGGCAATTAAACTTAAAATATATTATTTGCTTAATTGACAAATAATTAAATTTGTGAAAAAATATAAATATAGATATCAGTAAAATATAAACAATTTTATAGATATAATTGACCATGTCCATATTTGTCCCATTCTATTTTGTTACTAGAGTATATACGGATTCTTTGTGTCTACTTGAGCAATTTTGTGCACAAATTTGAATGCTGGAAATCTAGAGACACAGCTAATTAATCAAATACACGATTTCACAAATTTAACCCGCAACTAGAGAAGGGAGTCAAAATGACTCTGCATTGTTCATTAATTCTGCTTATCACGTGGCATTCTGTCCTTCAATAATATCATCTTCTAAACACTTGTTCTTTTAGCAGTATGTTCGCAAAAGTATAAGTATGAACAACGTGCGTATAACTGAGTTATTCTTTTTTTAAAGTGGTTGCTGTTATTTATGGAGTCATTGACTACATGTCTCTGAAACTACTTTTAATTTAAATAATGAAAAAAGAATAAAGAAATAATCTTTAAATAATATTTTAAAGTATTGTATTCTTTATTTTTGTTTGTAAAATTCTAACAATTAGTTATTAACATTAGTGTAATTTCTTAATATTTAAACGAAGTAAATATTCATTAAATGATTATTTATTTTTTTCTTATAACATCTTTTGAAGCCCGGTGGCGTAGAGCCAACGTGCAGGTCCGAAGTTCGATCCTCGGACTGGGCAAGGTCGACTTAGTCTTTCATCCCTTCAGTGGGTCGATAACCTGAGGACCAAGTATGCTTGGGAATTAAGCACTGGGAGTTCCGCGTTAGGCTGACCACCTAACCAGGACATAAGCCTTACACCCCAGGGACCTTGGTCAAAAAAGCAGATATAGGCGCTGTAGGCCTTGGTCCACATGGGATGTCGTGCCACTCAGTTTAATACCTTTTTTATAACATCTTTCCAACATTTATTATTATAAAATTTAACAGTTTTAATATTATTATTTTTAATATTTTTGGTAATTTCATGATTTCCAGAATGTATTGTGTTTCCAAAATAAATTCCAATGCTGTTTACAAAGAACAAAAAAAAAATGAAGACATTTTGACTCCATGTCTTTGGCAGCGTGAAGAAGTTCATGTCTCCAGTTACAGGTTAAGAAAGTTAAAAATTAACTTAAAATAAATAATTTATAAACTAATTAAACTAACAATAGATTAAAAATATTAAAGAAATTTGAACCGCTTTTTAACAAAAAAAAAAAGGTGTATGATCATGATCATTGCCTATGGCCTCAAAATGCCTGAATCAGCCTTTGAGAAAACTATGCTGAAAATAATTACGTTGCCTCACAGATGAAAGAACTGGTTTCATTTCCACCTATTCATTGAAAGAGATTGCTTTTTATCTTAATTCATTTTATTGCATTAAAATATTTAATATTCATTAGGAATTATAAATCCACTGCTTTGTACAATCAGCTGTTACTCAAGTTCTTCCACATACTCAAAAGATAATTTTTAAAGCTTAATTTATTCCTCTTTAAATTTAGCTTTTAATGAATGTAAAAAGTTGTACAAAGTTGACATTTTCTGCACTTCCATTTTTTTTAAGTCTCAAAGACGGGTAATATTGACTACCGTATTTGTTGTTGTGACTTATGGCACTTTGTAAGCCAGCTGACAGTTATCTGTCAGCGATTTAATCCGAGTGAGCGTCTCCAGTTTTTTCAGTAGCGCTATCTAGGATCAACAGTGCGACTTAGCTGCTTCATGCGTCACATTCGCTTGTACAACGCCTTTTTACGGAGGGCACATTCACACACCTTACAGGTAGAATAAACATACCCTAACCGGGACTCGAACTCGAGACACCCAGATCGCAGGATTATATTTTCTTCTTAGGAATATACATTAAATAGTGCAAATCTTTCTTTCATAGCATTAAGAAAGGTTAAGGTAAGTTAACATTTCGATTGATATTTAGAAATTAAATTGTTTACAAATGCTTATGTTTGAGCAATATAGAGCATTTATCAAAAATATTCTAGAATCTGCAGTGCATCCAAAAATATTTTTAATGCTTTAGAGAATTATAAACGATTTAATGGTAGATAAAATGAATCCATGATTGCTAAAAAAAATTATGTTGTTTATTTACAATGAATTAATATATACGCTCGCATCATAGCACGATAAATTCAGCGAAAGAAAATATTATTCAAATAATCAACAAACAAGCCTTGAAAGATAGAATTGTATTTCGAATTTATTTTTCAAATTATAAATAATTTTCCTAAAATATGAATTTATTACCTACAAAAGTTTTTGTCATTTTTTAAAAATTTATATGTATATTATTTCGTCTTTAGTAATATCATTGAATTCTTCAAGTCTCAGGAAAAGTTTATTTTATAATTATATATACATATTTTTAGGAGAGGTTGTCTAACTGACTAACTCTTTTACATAATTTAACCAATTATTGGATATTCCTTCAGATTTATATGAACAAATTAAAATGTGATGTATTTTTCCTCATGCAATTTCTGAAGACTTTTATAAGCTTTAAAACTGTTATACTCATATCCGATCATAATTAGCATTTCAGTAAATCTGTAACAGTTCATATTTTAAATCCAAAACTAAAGTTCAATGCTCATAATATCCTTCCCTAACTAGAAATCAAACGGAAGCTAAGATTTTTTTTTTTTTTAATTTTTGCAAGTGTAGAATTTTGACTTTTAATTTTCTTATGTACATTCTCATTTCAAATACAACATCATTACTCCAAGGAAAAATATAATGCACATACCTATATCAAAAACTTGAAATTTATAATTTATATATAACATTTTTTAAGAAGTTGTTCGTAATATATTTTCATTTTGAACTAATATTCCACCCATTCTGTGCCAACATACGATCTCAAGACATTTAGTTTTAAGTGTTCTCAATAGATGGCAGTGCAATACTGTCTCCAGACAAACTGTTTATCGCCGATCTGTCTTGATCCCAAAAATCTTAACTGATATCATAAGAAGCGAGATTCAAATATCAGTGCAAGGATTAAAGTGATATTTTCTAATTAAAATAAAATAAAATTATACATCTCAAAATAATTTAGTTCCAATGGCAATTATGCGTTTATATTAAAAAGGATATTTTTTCGGTATCTGTATTAATGATTGCTATATAGTACATGAAAATAACTTATTATTATTAAACGAATCATCAAAAATGTCTTATAAGCTTTAAATAAATTATTTAAGAAAGCTTGTTTTCAAAAGAGCAAATAAACTCAATATTGTGACATTTAAATTAAAAGACATAGGCTTTCCATTTCTAAATATAAGTTTTTAATTTTTATCTTGTCAGAATCGCATACAAATTATTCTTTCCGATATTGAATGCGATGTAAATTATTTCCCAATGTAGAATGCAGTTTTAAAGTAATTTATAAATAAAACTGCATAAATTCATCAATTTTTTAGTCTCATGTTGTTTGAAAGACTGACTCCATTCATAATGGCTAAAAAAAAAAGAGAAGAAAAAACAAAAAAAAAAAAAAAAAAGAGGAGTGGGGAACTTTGAAAGGTAAGACATAGTATTTGGAATGTATCAAAAAATCATAGTTATTTTTTTAAACAAAAAGAATTATAAGAAAAAAAGTTTATATTTTTGTTAGAGAATAATCATGCTCTTTTCATTTTCTAATTTTTCTAAGCAATGTTATTATTTTTTTTTTTTTGCCACAATATCTTATAAACTGAGAACCTCAGTTACAGTATGACTATTGTGTGTGTGTGTGTTTCGGATATTTTATTTTTATTATTGTTTACTTTCTTCATCGCTTAAATTTCTCTAGTTATTCCTAAACTCCTAAGAATTGTATAATAATGAAGAATAAATTCTTGAATTTTATGACTAATATTAATGTGGTTATTATAATTTTATTTGACAATTTTTTTAGCTTTTCTGTTTCTCGATGTTTATAGAGATTCAGAGCTTTCAACTACTGGTGTAAATCCCAATCCTCCAACCCCTTTACTTTTAAATTATCTCAGTTAAGAAACTTTATAATATAATTATTGTGTAGTATTTTCTAAGTTTTCAAGCCTTCAGCTAATTAAAGTTATTTGCTTCAAGTTTACCAGAGAGATGATATCTCAGATTACTGCAAGTTTCGTTTGAGAATTTTTTTTTTTTTTCTTAAGGTAGGAAACTATTTTTTGTGAAATACTCATATGGCAAATTATTTTCAAAAACCGTAAAATTTGGCACCCATACTAATAATAAGTAAGTTCAATCTAGATAAGTCAATCTAGTGACTGTCAGATATTTAACGAAGTGAGTTAAGCGAATTACTTAAATCACTTAAGTGTTTTATTTCCACATTCCAGTTTTATTTCCAAATCTTACATTAAATCTAATTAAATCAATCGTAAGTATACTTTAAATGCTAACAAATAAATAAAATAAGATTTCCATTTGTTTGGAATGAACTTGAAATAATTTTATTCAAATGACTTTGGTAAAGTGCAATTGTTTTAGAATGACTTTAATTGATCAAATAACATCATTTTATGATGCCTAATACTTTGTCTTTAGAAACAAGTTTCCAAGAAGTTGATTGTTTAGAAACGGACAGCCAATCAATCTTCTCCTGAGAACAATTAGAAGTGTTTTAGGATTATTGATCTAGTTTCTGACTAGCAGATTAAATTTCTAGTACAATGTGCCTAAACCTAATGGAGCTTCAAACCTAAAGTCATTTGCTTGCAATTATCTAATTTAGTTTTTTTGAGTTAATTGATTTTATAAAATATTCTCTGTTTCGATTTAATTAAAGTTTTTAACATTTCAAGATTTTATCAATTAAAAAAGGGAGGTATTTCGGAATGATAACAATTACTAATGGTTCCAAAACAGATAATTGGCTTCTACTGACTTCAATTCCTTCAAGGTGCATATTTTTCGGGATATAAATTTTCATTTTCATCGCTCGCAGTTATGCATATATTTTATTTTTAAAAAAACATAATTTTAATTCATATTATCTTTTAACTTATATATATAATAATTAAATAGTTAACTAATTACTTAGCTCATTTTTTATTTACAGATTTTTTTTTATCAATTGTCACAAAAGTATCCATTTTTTGAAAAAGCATAGATTTCTTTATTCAAGTTATATTAATCAGTACTAAGAATTGGAAGTGATTTCAGTAGCAGAATACCTCTTTTCTTTTCTAAAATAAATTGAAAAAAGAATAATTATAATAGTATTTCCGTTGATATAAGAGATGATAAGTCAAATTAAATTTTTCAATTTTTTTCCTCATCATACATGAGATGGGTATCATATGAATGTGAGATTTGTATCATGCATGAGATTTGTATCAAATAATATTGAATGAATTGTAATTGAAATATAAACATAGGAAAATTTGGATAGAAATATAGAAGCTGTTTTTTTTAATAAACATTCTATTGTTACTATATAGATCTTGATTAAATATAAGTACTTATGGAGAGAGAAAAAAAATAAGAAGAATACAATTTCTTTTCTCTATTTTTGTAAATTTTATTAAATGAAAAAGAATAAATTTTTATGTTGCCCAATTTTTCTATGTTTATATTTCAGACCAAATTTTAGCATGGATTTTTTTTTTACTAGTTTGAACCATCATCAACCAACAGAAATATAATAACCAATAAAAATAATTTGGTATGAACTTAACAAAGAATGTATATTTTATCTTAAACAATCTTTATGCTAATAAAAAAACAGTCCGTGTTTGTATATGATTGTGTGTGTTTTAGCTTATTACAAGACAGACCGTTGGATTTACAACTGCCAATCTTGGCTCAAGAATTACCAACTGATGGACAAGGGCGTTTGTTGGTACACCAATATTAATGTATCAGACGTAAAAAAACCATTAAATTAAAAGGTGAATTCGTATGGCGCAAAGGTTTATAAAAGGAAGGATAATGTTTCAATTCAATTAATACTTCCTTTAGTTCGATTATGGTTTTTAAAAGAAATGAAATAACATTTTCTATATAAATTTCATTTAATGTTTATTAATAAATAATTATTAAGCCACTGATATAATCAATAAACAATATAAATATTAGATTATAGATAAAGTGATATCTTCTTGCAACTAATTTCCAATGAGCTAAATCTTTTACAGAAATTTCAGTTTGAAAGAAGTTTTCTAGTTATTTATACACCATATTACTAAAAAATATAACTACATTAAATAAACCAAATAATTTTTTATGTATCTTTATTACTAAATTCCCCAAATAATTTCTTATATATCTACATTACTAAATTGCCCAAATAATTTTTTTTTATAACGTTGCGAGTTTTTTGAGATTTTGTTACTTCTCATCTGTCTCAGCTAAAACGAAACCCATTAAATTGTTAGTGGTGAAAAATTGTAGTTTTTGAAGTAAATGAAAGCTGTTTAAAACCTTAGGGAAAGACGTAATTTTCTCGACGTTGATGAATATATTGTAATTGCTGAATATCCTATAGAGTGCGATATATTGCAGATGAATAAAAACTCGACAGTGAGTGATGAAAATTATAAGAAAAAAAATTGAAAAAAAATCCTTCACAAAAATAAATCCTTTTTGAATTTAAGAAAAAACTAAAATATTACACATGATGTTATGCAAGCCCCGTTTTCTATGAAAATTTCTATAAAAATAACGTTTTTTATAATAAATTAGAAATGCAAGATTACACATTTTTTGACAATTTAGAATATCGCTGCATTCATTGTATGCTACACTATTTTTAATAGCTTTTGTAATTTAATTTATGAATTTCTGTTTAACGAATTTTTCGAATAACAAAATTTTAAAGTAAATAGAAAAAAATTCATTAAGCAGAGTCTCAATAGTATTTCCTTTACAAACCATATATTTGAAATTATGAATAATGAATGAATCTCTTAGATCTCTATTCGGAATCAGCACAACACACACAATTTTCCGTATCAACTGAGATGAATATTCTCCTTTTAACGAACGCACAGAATAAATGTATTATTTTAAAATATACCATTCAAAGTAAGTATATCGCTCTTGGATTCCTGGCTTATAATAAGAGCCCTAAAAAGTTTTTAAAAATATAATATTAGTTATATTTGTTCGAACTCCCGCTTTCGAATGCACTCAGAAGTCGGTTGATAGCGAAATTGCTTATGCAAATTTGATTTACATTCCTTTTGCAAGTTTCTATAGCCAGATGTGTCTTTTCGGCATTAGCATATTTCGAAGAACCTCGGCGCTTTAACTGTGTCACCCTGAATGAAACTCGCTTCAAAAAATCCAATATAAAGTGTTCTCTTGTATTTTTTTAAGAAAGTGTGCAGGAATGTGAGTTAGAAATACAAGCTGCTTTATTTATTTAAGACTGCATAAATAGATCCATTCTTACAATAATATTGAAATATCTTGGGTTGATTTTGAAGTGGAGCATTAATTTTTTTCTGGTAATTCATATCTCACTTCTTTAATGAAAATTCTCGCTCCATATAGTAGTACCTGAATACTAATAAATTTTGCTATTCATTAAAATGGAAAATAAAATATCTTGTTGGTCATAAAAAACAATATTTTTTCTAAATGAAAGTGGAAAATAGAGAATTCTCGCTTCTATTCTGCTTTCTATATCCTGATAAAAATATCACATTAATGGGATTTACCTGTCATATTAATGACATTAATTGTTTCAATATCAGAAACTTGTATCACATGGTATAGCATTTCCAGCAAAAATAAACGTTTCTGCATTGACTTTAATTTAAAATTTAGCATCTTAGTACGATTATAGGACTACATTAGAATAAGATAATAATTTATATAATGAATTTAAAAAAACATCAATAACAATTAATGTATTTTTGAAATTGCTACTTTCGAACTCGCCTATATACAAAACAAAGAAGCTTTTTCCAAAATATTTTATTTTGTATATCAATTTTTATGGATATTCTTTACTCTTTTATCAAGAATTCAGTGTTATTTTTATAAGTATTGACTCTTTCGGTAGACGGACAGCACAGAGAAGTTTAGTTATATTAACGTCCCGTTTGAAACAACACGAGGACTATTTTGGGACGGACCTCGTTATTTTGAACCGCGGTCAAACGACGAGGATGACACCTGAGCTGGTACCCCCCTCTCCACACCAGCGGAGGACGTTTGGTCAGTTCGGATTTAACGTGCAACAGACCCCCTTACACGACAGTTCTTCAGTGGAATCGGGTCTCGAACCTGAAACCCTCCGGTTCCGAAACCGAGACCTTACCACCAGACCACCGCGGCCCGACAGCACCGAGAAAGGCAATAAAGAAATAACTGTAACAAGAAACAATCCTTTTGCCATTTCTGACTTTAAAAAGTTGTGAAGCCATAAAAGGATAATTGTTTTTAAATCTTTCAAGCTAGCTTGGAATTTGAATCAGCCATTCCATTGTTTCACAAATACTTTACCAAGTAGTAAATGTCAAGGAAACTAGAGGTTGTTAAGTTAACCAGTGGTTGTGTACCATCCATTTTCGGATTCATACAGGTTTAATTGTGTTGATGCCATTCTCATGTTCATACTGGTGAAGCAAAATCTTTTTTATATTCCTGAAAAATATGGATATAAACAGAGTCACGATTTTAGATCTGATTCAATTAGAAGAATGCAAAACATATGCAAGTAACCTTCTAATTTTCATAATTGCATTTTTTTGGGTGGGGAATATAGTATATATTTTTAAGATTTTATCATATCATTGCGATTGATTTTTGATTGAAATCATATAAAACTGTTAAGCTGAATTGCACGTTTGATAGAACTGGTCACAGTTAAGCAGACGAGTTTTTGAAAATTCAAAAATTTCATTCTTCTGGATATTTCTTGATATAGAAAGTTTAGGAATTGGCGATTATTTTAAAAAAGCATTCTTTGTGATAATAATTACATCTTTTTTTACGGGGGGGGGACTAGTTTTAAAGTAAAAATAATTTGAATCCATTTCCGGAGTTGAATCCAGTTAGACAAAATATGGGATAACTTGGACTGTCAAATTACTCAAAAATTATTTCAATGCATAACACATACATTTGGTCTCGTACAGTCAATGTTATTTATTCTCTAAAATGTTCAGTTAAAAGTTATTTTAATTCATATCATTTCGTACTCCACATTCACATATATAATAATTTCCTTGACCTTAATTATGCATCGTGATTTTTATTTGTTTTGTGAAAGTTTTCTAACTCTCGATTGAAACTAAAACTAAAACTTGCTTTGTATACACTTTATTGAATCTAATAATGTAACCAAAAAAGCACATAGGTGTATTATTGGATATATATGATAATACTGAATGATTGCAATAAATGGTTTGGTTATAAAGTTAACGACAAGATAATTTAAAAGAGCTCTATGGTAAAGTTTTTTTGAGCTTATTAAAATGTCAGTACATAAATAAAGATCTTCCTTTTTTGAAATGAGATTTATTTATCAGGAATCCTTGTGTTAAACTGATTCATACAAATGTTTTTCCAATTAATGATTCGTCAAATTTTGTTACTGTTTTTAAAATTTCTTTTCCCATATTTCCTTCACATGATTTTAAAAAGTCAAGAATTGATTTTGGAAGATTAATATGACCATAATCAGCTTGAAATGCAATTCATGCGCTGCAACAAATTTAATTGAATTTGCTAATTTATTTCAATCGTCAAACTTTGGACAAATGAAAGGCTTCAAAGCACATGATGTGTTGTTACTTATAAAATATATTACAACAAAAAAAAATGTATTTGATATATTTCCACAGAGGATTTTGTTATTTTATATCACTAATATTATTTCTATAGCATTAATACGCATGAAATGAGCACCAATGAAATATTTTAAGGAAATTTAATCTTTTCTGTTGAGTTTATGCTTTTAACCCTTAACTGGGAACGTGAGGTCTGTGAGACCACAAGCGATAGATTTTCGGTCACCCCTACTCTATTTTTAGCTCAATTGAATGGATTAACCTGTAGCTTCCTGTTTTGTGACCTTCAATACACGTGCACTTTTTCAACCGATTTCAGCGGATGCTTTTTAAAATAATTCAGTTATTTCTTCGAGCGTGGTCTCTAAGATCGCATCTCCCTGTTAGTGTCCCAGTGATAAACAAGGCTTAGTAGATGGCGCTAAAACTTGGGCCCCGAAATATCATCCAATTTACTAATCCTTTTATGAAGCAGGGTTCCAGACACTTTTAAATGAAGCAGAAAGTGATTTTAGTGATAAGTATAATTGTACAGAAAAGTTTTTCGATGAAAGTTCGCATTCAACTGATTCTGATATCTATGTTCAAACATAATTAATTTTTCTAGTGATAATGTATTTTGAAAAATTTATAAAATATATTAATATACCAAGAGATATATATACAGAAATTTTAGATTGATTTTTATACTAGTTCTTAACTTGTATGTTTAAAATGCATAGAAAACCGTGCTATGGAAGTCACATAAGCCGATAAAAAAGGGCCAATTTTACTCATTGTTAATTTTTTTTTTCATATAATTGTTGAATTTTACATTATATTGTCTTCTATATACCTTCATATACTGTAAAAATAAATATTATTTAAAAAGTAAAAAGTAATATATTTTTTCAAGAATATTATTTATTGCAACATGTAATTTGAGAAGAAAATGTATATTCCAAAGCATTTACTTTTTTCAATGATAATATACTTTGAAAAATTTCTAAAACATATCTATATATCAAGAAAAATATCTGCAAAATATATTGGCAGTTTTTCATACTAATACATTCATTAGAAAATTTAATTTGAGTGTAAATTAAGTGCGGTCTCGTAGACCGCACCTTCCCAGTTAAGGGTTAAAAAATAATTAAAAATTGTTTTCTCCTTAGAAGTGTATCTCAGATCGTTTATGTGATAATCAATTTTCTACTTATTAATAAAAGAACTTTAAACTAAAATTCGATAAACTACCTTATGGAAGAAATTTTATTTTCCAAAAATAAAGTAAAATAAATATTTATCATTTAACAAACATTTATTTCTTTAAAAGAAGAAATGATTCCATTCAAAAGAACAAAAACTTTGCAAGAGAATTTAAAATATAATTAATAAATAATCTCTCCTAAATTAGTGAATACTCAAGATGAACTAAGAAAAAAATAAAAATAAAAAATTTTTAGGTCTTTCTTGGCTGACTACCGAAATGTGCTGTAGACCTTTTTACTTATGAGATTTCAATTATTTGAGGTAACTGTGCTTTCGAATTATAGCATTGACGTGAGAAAATACAGATCAACAGATATCCAACTTTTTGCTAATCAAAACTTCATAAATATCTACTTCTAAATATTAAAAACTATGTACCGATTTCATTTCATTTATAGTCTTAGCATCATAAATATGGCTGAGATTCTAAAGTTTACAAACTTTCTGGGAAGTTCCTGGATTTTTTTTAATTAACCCTTTTTCGACATCAACCACTCATCGGAGATTTTGATTGAGTTTAACTTCAATAAAATCACGTATCCATAATTTTATGTTCATGATTTCTTGAATAGGGTTTTTTTAAACATTGTAATTGGTATAGACAATAAAATCAGGTTATTTTAATAGCCTTCAAATTATTTTTCATTTACATTAATTTCTAATTCGAATTTTTGCCTATAGAAATTTTGCTTATAGAAACCTCGGTTTCTATAAGCTCAATACACTCTGTTAACTAAAACACCAGACTGTGTTGTTAAAATATCTACGCAATATCTGATGACTTTCAGAACAATATCTTTAAGATAGCTTGTGTCTTTGGCTCAAGGGAAAAGAATTTTATTTTTAGTAGATGTCATCTGCATTTTTCCCTTGAAAGAGATATGTACAGTTGTTTCATATAGCATTAATTGTTTAGTATTAATTTTCGTTAATTATTGCGTTTTCTACATTTCTAAGGCAATAGCTAATAATAATGTTCAATAATTAATTTTTCTTCAGGCATTAAATGCAAAAGTTATTAGTGAAATTTTTATATATATTATTCATACATTTCAAACTTTAAGTTCTGAGAAAATAAGTAGTATTGCCACTTCGTTTAGCAGTATTTTAAATGAACCTTGAAAAGATTCTTTACTTTAGAACAATTGATATTAAAGCTAACACATCTCTTGTAGAGAAACGATATAATTTATAGCCCTACGTGCTAGATAATGCTAATTGATTTGGAGTCGGAAGCGAGAAACCGTTAACGTTTGTTCAAATCAGTAATTCAGAAACTCGGTGAAATCGTGTCTTATCTCACGAAGTTTATGTTATGCCAAACAATTGCATAATTTATAGCATTTATGAGCCTGGATTAGAATTCTGGAATAAAATGGTATACAGGATGAAATATCCCTGAGTGTTATTTTCATTTCAATTGGCTGTTTGATATTTGAGATTCAAATTTTCCTTTTAATTCCTTCCTCACCTCAAAAGGTTCAAAATGCAGAATTTCGATTGATTTTTTTATTTTCTAGAGAATATAAATTTCTTTTCAAGTAAATGCAGTTCTAAAAAAAAAAAAATGTTGAGTATTTAAATGAGTTTTAAGGTTCAAGTTTTAAACATTTTTCAGAAAATTTTGAAATATGAAATCGAATATTCTACATTTATAATATAGATTTCCATTTCCTTTCAGCCCACTATTAAATGTCATGCATTAAAGATGGTTATTTGGCTTCTAGAATCATACATTTAAGAATGTATATTTATCTATGATGCCCATACCAAGATTAAAGTCAGTATATTGTCTATTATTTATAATGAAATAATCTTAATGAATGCAAATTCGGTGGTACAGTTAGCATTTAAAGTTATAATTGTTCGGCATTTCAATGAACTGACGTCAAATAGCTTACTAATTTATCGTTTGATTTCTTGCTTTTATTTAATTAATCTCGCACCATTAGGAATAGCGAGAATATCGTTTGGCGTTTTCGAACTTTTTTTATGTTTTAATTGACGCACTCTTTTAATATACAACTTATTTTTATTCTTTAACTACTCCTGTATACTTTATAACCTCACTTTTACGAATTTAACTGCATTCTTACGAATTATGAATGTTTCTCAAAGAATCTGTAAATATGTTACAAATATTAGATATAATTTTAATAAGATCATGTTGTATTATATTCGTTGTATTTTATTACACATTCAACAGAATACTTCCAGAATATTCGCATAATAGTGAATTTGTGATCAAATTTCTCGATATTATTTATTTTTACTTTCAACTACCACAACAAAGCATAACTGATAACAGCAATCAAGTAAAATCATAAAAACAGTGTCAGATAACTGTATTAAAATAAAATGGGAATAAGTTTCTTGTCTAATATTTAATATAGAATTTGGAAACTGATATTGTAAAATATTGTTACAAATATTTAATGTTTGAAATCATTAAAACACAAGAACTTTTATAAGCCATCGAAAAGTCAAAGCCTTTTTGAAGAAAAGGAAAATTATGGAAAGTCAGGCATACAAAAACATTCTTACCAAGAGTGGAACGCAGACTGACAGGGAACTCTTTATTATTCCTAATTTTTAACTAGTGCAATTTTTGGCTGGTAAGGATGTTTGAAGAGCTATTACAGCAAATATATTGTCTATTAATCTTAACAATTGCTTAGCGAGTGAAATACAAATTGTGAAGATTATTATTTTTCTTCACTTGCAAATGAATAATTTTGTATTAATTTGGCTAAATCCGTAATAGTGTAGAAGATGTGCTAGTTAATTCGAAATTTAAGTTTTCAGCAATTTGCTCTAACATATAAATAATGTGACAGTCAAAATGTAGTCTTACAAACTAGAAATGTATAGTCCATCTTATGTCTAGTTTATAATATCTCTCACTACGAATATATAGATAACTGTACCTGGAGAGTGAGTAGGAATTCGCTTTCCGCTTGGGAAAATTATTGCCATAGGGTAGAAAGTAAGTAATCCCACAAATAAAAATTTAAAAAAAAACTATATCAAAATCTCCAAAGCAGTATAATATAGTCAGGAAAGGTCAGTACTTCGAAAAGACTTCTTTTGATCCAGGCATTCTAAATATAGTAATTAAAAGATTATTTACTATTTTACACTATATAGTCTTTATCCTGTAAATGTATTTTTTCAATACTCGATCATTAATACAATTTAAACGTGATCTATTTTTCTGTGAGCTCATAGCTTAGTTATTAACACGCTTTTATTTACAATAGCTTTAAAAATTATTTTCTTTCACTTTTTGATCTGATTCTTAAATAACTTTTATATTGTATTTTAACCATGTGACTTCTTTTAGCAGACATTACAATTTAACAAGTCCTGGAAAATGACGCAATTTAGAAG
>JAPMOR010086278.1:0-44947 GCA_026543865.1 Argiope aurantia
TACTGAAAATTGTTATAGAAGAAATGGTGCTATTTCTTTCTAGATGACTGATCCTCTTTCACTTGTGGTCTTTATTAATTGAGAAAAAAGTTTTTTAATATTTTGTAAATACATGTTATATTTTGAGAATTAATCTTTTGTGGATTAGCTTTACCATAATCTCATTCATAGTTTAATTTAAAACATTTATGCATATTTTGAACTCTTTGTTTCTTAATTTATAAAAAGCACCACATTGTAAAATATCTTTAGCCAAATTTGTAAAGTTGGTAGTTGGTTTTTTGAATTGAACAACTCTGCAATGTGAATTATTATGTGTGTAAAATTGATTTATTTCATGTTTGAATGTGCAAGTGTTAGAAAATTAAAATAAGGCTATTTATCAAATTAAAAACTCCCTTTAAATTTGAAAAAAAAAAAAAGAAGAAAAAAATCTCCTCGCTAAAAAAAATTTATGAGAAAAAAAATCTCAAATTAAAAGACTGATTAGGAAGAAAACATTTCATAACTTTTCCTTACTGGTGTTTATTTTATGTTTATAATTTTCTTATATTAAGAGGGGAGGGTTCATTCAAATCCCTATAAAAAAGAAACATAAGTAGTAATTGGTTGCTTCCCCCCCCCCCTTTAAAAAATGCCAGTGAACATGGTTTGTATAATTTTAAATAATTTATTTGTTCAAAAAATATCTGAATAAATTTAATAGACATTTTTATAATTAACTTTTAATTTAATCTTCTCCTTATTTTTAACTCTTTGTTGCAGAATGATAAATAATTATGCCACATTTTTTTTTTTTTTTTGCTTTTAAATTACTTTTGTAAGTTGAACATTAATTCATAATTATTTATTATTTTGCCATTCTTCTTTTTGTTGATATGTACTCAAATATGTTAATGTGAGTTGGGGGAGGGGGAGCAGTTATATCCAAATCTTGGAACTGTACAAGGGTGAAAGATTTATGATCTTTGTTTTATATCCAGCCATGCTGTGCAAGATGGTTAAAAAGAATAGTTATCCATGATTGTTTACAGATAATTGTTTTTCTAAAGTAATTTTATGTCACAATATTTTATACATGATTCATTTTGACTGTAGTATGTATGGAATGCCCATGTTTGTGACATCTTTGTAAAAATTAGGAAAACTTTACTATGTTCTGTATTATAAAACAATAATATTTTTTTCTTTTATTATTGTTATTAATTTGGCATTTTTCCTCTCTAGCACCTCATTGGATTCTATTGTCTTTTGCGGAATTCTTAGGAATTCAGTTATATGTTGTAGCTGGAATCTACATAACAAAGAAGATAAATTCTGTTTCAGCAATGGACTCATTTAAATGGGAACAAAAAAGAGATCTTTGGAGGTGCGTAATATGTGGATATCATGTGTGTATGTAATATAATTAAATGATGTTAAAAAATGTTATATAATTAAATATTGATTCAACCTTTGAAATATCATTCAAGGATTTCACTTTTGCAAAGCACAAATAACTGTGCAAAATTTATCACTGAGCTTTAATAGGTTCCATTCTATTGCATAATGGATTATTTATAATGTGATAATATATTTTGAAAAAGTGTAAAATTATAAATTTCTTTATAATTTGTTGTGAAAAATGATAGATTGCATATGTGTATTTTTTATGTCGGTGCACTTTTCACAGCTGTGTTTTTTTGTCCTAATCACCAGATCAGGTCGCTAATTTTTAAGTAATATATAATAAAATTATACAATTTATTTAAATTATATACAGAACTCTGCTGTCATTGCCTTTGTTTTTATACTGAAATTTTCTTATGCATGTTAAAATATGAAATTTTTATGCTTTTGTTTATTATAGTTCCATATTATTTAACAGAGTTATTTATGGTAAAAAAAAAAAAAAAAAAAAAAAGTCAATTTTGGCCTGCAATTTATGTCTGGATTTTGAATTTCAAAATCCAGACATTTATATTACTTTATCTTCTATGTTTGTTGCCTTTTTTCCTCCTTTCTTTATTTGTTTCTTTTAACCATATTTGTATTTTTTTTAAATGAAAATATCTTAATTGTGTGAAATATAAGGGTAACAGCCATTTCTTCAAATATATTTAATATTTTTTTTCTGTTATGTATTGACAGTATATGTATATAGCTTTAGAATATACTGGCAGTGCCTTATTTTATTCTTATTATCAGCTAACTGAAGTTGTGCTCTAGTGGTTGAGTTTATTTATGTCCTAATGGATTAACTTCAAGCATTTAAAATAATTATAAAAAGGATATTATAATAATTTAAATTCATATAATCTTTAAGGAAATAATTTTCGAAACTATATTGCTATCTTTGCATTTCTATTTGCGTAGTAATTATCAAAAGGTTTGAACTTGAAATTTTGACGAATCTCCATCTTTCAAAGCTCCCGGAAACTGAAAAACACAATTTTGGAATTATATCTTTGTCTGTGATCACGATAATTTAAAAAGTGTTCGAGTTTGATGGATGAAATTTATCTTTGTCAAATTTTAACCAACATTTTTCAGAGGATGTCTGTCCATATATAAGTGCAAAATAGCAACAAAATGTACAGAGCTAGAAAGGTACATTTTGATACCACAGGTTTGGTATCAAAAATATAAATACACAGGTTAACAACTAAATAATATCAAATTTTGAATTATATTTTTCATGAGGTTGACTGAGTTTTGGTTTGTTCTTTTGTATGTCTGCATTAATTCAAAAATGTAATGACTTGGATAAATGAAATTTAGTTCATAATTTAAGTGTCTAAAATGTAGACTCTTATGTAGTTTTCTTCCAAATCTGTTAAATATTTGTCCTTTCACATGTATGTAAATGGATAACTCAAATGCACAATGACTTTAATAAATAAGTTTTAATATGTGATGGTATGACTACAATTGTATATGACTTAAGATGTTATTCTTTAAAATAACTCCTGAGATGGGGGGGGGGGGAATCGAGTATTTTAGCTAATGTAAAAGCTAAAGCATTCATTTTCCTTATGATGCAAAATAACATGAATGTTGTAATATTAAATTTTTAAATTTTATAATATAAAAATATATTCATTTTTACCACTTCTTGATATAATTACTAACCAAAAAAAGTGATAATATATATTTTTCCTACCCATATATGATGTGCATGAGTGATATCATAAACTTGCAAAAGAATATATGGATATTTTTCATAAAGAGAAATCTGAAATTATTTTTTTTCTTATTAAATATAATAATGGTGCAAGCATAAAGTATAACTTTAATAAATTTATAAATATAATAGTTGTTTGCATATATTTCAAAGATCATGGTTTTTGCTTCACTTTTATAATTACATTTAATGCCTTTTAATTTTATATGAAATTAATTAGTTTGTTATTGTTTTATTTACTTGTTAAATATTATTTCAAATATCTGGTAGTATTTATGAAATGTGTTCATTTTTACTTTATTTCTTTCAGTGTTATCATGGTTTATGAGTTTTCTTCTGTTATATCTTTGGCTTACTTTGTATCATTACAAATCTGTAAGTTTTATTTTATTTTTTAGACATTTATTGATTTTGGTGCTCATTAGAACATCTATTGGTATTCTAATTAATAATAAGATAATTATTTTGCTAATATGTTAGGAATGATTTAAAACTTTGAGGTAATTATATTGAGATATTTTTGAAATAAAATACATCAATGAAATAATACCTTTTATATAAAATAATTGAATTTGAATTTTGAATGTTGCTTCAGTTAAATAAAATAACTTTTTGGAAATTAATGATGAAATTAAATATTTTAAATTTCATGTTCATTTTATAAACTATGGCAGTTTTTAAAATCCTAACTGTAAATTAGTGTTAATTACTATGTGTGCAATATTAAAATGTCACAGATTTTTTTTTAAAAAGTATTTATTGCTTGTATAAACATTTTCTAAAACCATTGCAATATCCTTTTTTCCCAGTGGGAGGAAATGCAACTGGTTGCAGTGAAATATTTGTAAGTATTAGTACTTTAATCTTAATTATATTTCTTTGCTATGTAAAAAAAATGTGAAGAAGTTATTTTCATAAATTTAAATTTCTTTTGTGAATGAATTACAATTATCACTACTTTTTATTAAAAATAATGGATGGAATGTATTAAAATTAGAATCTGAATTTAATTTTAAATTTTTTTATTATAAATTTTATAATGTATTGTCATATTTACACTCAGAAAGCTAAAGAGTATTTATTTGTGAGGCATATTACAATAAATATTAAGTTTTTACTGTTATCATGTATGAAGTGTTACATAGATAGATAAACAGAATAGAATTAGATAGATAGTATATAGATTTAGCATCTACCAAACCATCTATGCTATTAGCAGAAAGCTATAGAGTATTTGTGAGGTATGATGCAAAAAAATAAATAAATGAAATAAAATTTTTACTTTATCATTTATGATGAATGTAGAGAAAATATCGCAATCTGCAAAAAAGTTCGAACCCAAGGAATTTTGACTAATCTGTGTCGTGATTAGGGTTTCGTGTATTTGTTGCGACTCCAATTATTGGGATGTTTTTGAAAAATAATTTTATTTACATTTCAACTAAAGAAATTAAAAATTCGATTTTTACTACAAACTTCATCGAGGCAGTGTGCGAGAATGTTCCGAAAAGTAGGAGATAACAGTTTTTTAGAAGCTTGGACCGTCAATACCCGTATGATGAGCGGCATGGCAATTACGTCGCATACAGCGTTGAAGGAGCCTGTAGTTTACTGATTTATGATAGGCATTCACTACATACTTTTGACATCCCTGAGTTCAAAGAATGCATTTTTGGGAAATGTCTGCCTGTGATAAAGATAATTTTAAAAAATGCTTAAGCTAGATGGAGGAAATATGGTAAATGTACAGTCTTTACATCAGATTTGTAGATTTTTATCAAATTTTGTATAAAGTCCATGCAGAGGAAGTCTACTTGGCTGTTCAAATATAAGTTAACACAATAAATATAAAATAAATCGAATTAGATAAATAAAATTAAGTACATAGATTTATCATCTACTAAACCATCTGTATTATTTGCCAAAGTTTGATCCAAATCTGACAGAATTCATTGTCTGTTGATTTGTACTTTCAGAAACATGTGAATCCAATAACTCAAAAACACAACGACTTAAGTGTATCAAATTTGGTATGCAATTTTGTGAATAAGTACAAATGTAGCTCTGTATCACATTTTGATTTCCATATACTATTTATTAGATGCCAGAGAGGAATCACCGAAAAACTGCCGAAGGATGATACAATAGCCAGTATTAAATAATCAAAAAAGTCTTTGCAACATAAAATACAAATAAAATGGAAAAACTAAACAAACGGGAAAAAAATGCTTAGACCAAATATATATATATATATATATATATATATATATATATATGTGAACATAACATTCATGATTTTTAACAATATTTATATGAATGAGATTATTCTTTTGATGCAGAAAATACTATTTTAATTTAAATGTAAAGATGCAAATTATCCTTTGACCTTGTATGTAAATATATAATATTTGGGGATGCTGCATGATTTCAAAAACCAAAAGAAAAAGTAAAATTCAACCAGTTTCATTTTGAAATATGTAAATCTAAAAATTATTTCAACACTTACACAATCTTGATTATTACTATCACTAAGTAATATTGAAAAGCTTTAACAACATTTCAGTTGCACATCTTAATAAATGCTTCGTGAGTTTCTTTTTAAAAAATTAATAAGTTTATTTTAAATTGTTAATTATATGCAAAATTTGTTTGATCTAAATCCTTTTCCAACAAAACCAGTTGCTGTTTCTGTGCAGTTACGATATAATTAGAATTCTGTAATTGATAAGAATGATAAAAGTTCTTTGTTTTGTAAATTTAAATCTAGCATCTTTTAGTACATCTTACACAGCAAGTAAAGCATTTCTATGGTGTCTGTGTAAACAAATGTATATTTCTAATTTTAAAGATTTTCTCTCCCCTTGAAGTAACTACTTCTGTAAGACCTGATAGTGAACAATATGCTTGTTTTAATTCTAATTGATGAACATTTTGAATAGTTTTATTTTGTCATAAGATAGACATTGATTACTTCAGCAGAAATTTTAATGAAATCTTGTATTGTCATTACATTCATAATATAACCAAAGATAATTAAGACAATTTGCAGTAAATTATTCCTAGAGATTGTATTGAATAATTTATGTTTTGTTTAATGCAAGAGACTTCAATATTTTGAGAATTTAAGCTTATTTATATATAAGAGGAATTTTTGAAATTTCATTATATGTTTTTTTCCTTTTTCACTTACAGAACCATACCCAAAATATTTATTCGCCTGTGTATGCCACATTGATGGTAATTATCTTCTTGCATTTTACATGTGAATTCATTTTTTTACTTTTGCAAAATTTAATAAACTAACTAAAATATTTACATTTCTATCTTAACATATAATTTTTCTTTATTTTTATTTTAAAGATGTTTTCTTAGGGAATTTCTTTCAAATTATCTTGTAATGATAAAGATATTAGTTTATTACTTTCAAAGTTTGTGTTTTAAAGTATTATTATATTGTTAAACTGATGTTATGTTTTTCTGTGTATACAAATGATCATTTTCACATTCAACATCATTAATTTGTCATAGTATCATAAAATTTTACTGAGCAGTATTTTTACAATTGTTAAATATCCTCTTAATTGTCTTCATATTTTAATATTTGTTATGCATCATAGTGAGCTGAAGAATATGTACCTTTTCAGTAACATTTATTAGATTATTCACAGATTTTAATGTTGTTTGTCTATTAATTTTTGTCCTTTTATAATTTTCTGTTTTTTTTATATTATTCTTCCATTTTCTGTTTTTTATAAGACTCCTTCTCATAAATATGTAAAGTAATATTCTGCAAAATCACAGAAGTATCCAATTACTGATTTATTTCCTTTGCTTTTCAAATTTCAAAAACCCATTCTGTAAGTCATATTAAAAAATTTATATTATTTTGTTACATTTCTGTTATTTACTAGTATCGTAATTTATGCCTGAGAATCTTGTACCTATAATATTGTAAACTTATCTTGCTTGCACAAGTAAAGACATCCATATCTAAATTTTTTTTTTTTAATATCTAAATCAAAATTTTTTTAAAATTTTTAATTTTACTCTTTTAAAATTTTGTTTCTTTGAAAGTTACGATATTCATCATCATCATCCATCATTGAATTATTTTACATTTGCCATGCACATTTGGCTACAAAATTCTACAAATTTTATTGCTAGAACAATAACAATTGAAATATATTAAAATAGAATTATTCGTATGAATAAAATTTAATAGTTTTAAATTATTAATTTAACTAATTGTCTTTAGTGTCCAATTTGTTTACCCAAAATATATGCTTTATTGACTTTTAAATGTTTACTTAGCTATTTAAACTTTTCAAGATATGGTAAAAATAGCAAATATGAATATAGTGAAATTTATGAAAAATTTATCTTAAAAATTGCATTTTTTATCCATTATTTCTAATGAAAAAAATTAACAAAATTAGTAAGTTAAAAGGTATAGTGTGTATGTATTTATCCTATCTATCAGCATATTTATATATGTAATAAAATAACAAAATCAATTTTGGAGTTTATGTCCGAAAAACAAACACTTTTCTTCTCTGTTTAAAAGGGACAAAAAATCTTTGAAAATTTTATTATGTAAGGAATAATAAACTTTTAATTATGCAATTGTATTTTGAACTGTACAAAAACAATGAGATGCATTAATGCAAATTATATTTAAAAATAATTTTGAATTTTATTTATTCATTTTTTTTTAAATAGCAGGAATTTATAGGATAAACAAATTAGTATCATTGAAAAAATGGTTTTCTGACCTGCAGCATAGTGTAAACAAAAATGTGTAATATATTTCCTGAAGTTGTTAATAAATTTCTGTTTGATTTTTATTTAATTAGAATCTGTTAGATATATTTATCCAAGATAATTATCATCATTAAATAAAATATAATTATGTCAAATTTAGTTACAGAGAACAATTACGAAGAATAGCTAACATTTTCTTTTATTATTATTATATTTGCAATATTTTGAATTATAATTTCAAAACTTATAAATAGCTACTTCTGAATTCTTTTATTTCCAAGGTTATCAAATACTTATTCCCTATCTGGGTGATGTTGTTTGTGTTTTATCCTACTCGAGGTTGTTTATCCAGTGAAGATGAAAGACTGCTTGGGTGGTCTGGAGATGGAGTGAGTTTTTCTGTTAATGCAAATGGTTAAGAATTGTGGATTTTAAATTTTCATTAATCATTCTAACGTGTTTACATTTTTTTTTTTCTGTCAAAGCCTGAATGTTGATAGCATTTTACGGAATAAGCATATTGTATTTATATAAATTATACAATGACTTTTTGTTTATAATTTACAGGATTTGAAAAAAATTGAAATGTAATATGAATGAAAATAACTTAAAATTTTTCATTTTTATAACATTTTATATTTAATGACTTTTCTGTTTTCATATAAAAGTAAATGGGAAAAAAATTAACTCTGGATTAATCTTTTGTTGGTGTGTTGGTAAGGTTTCTGGAAAACTCAACTGATGATATGTCTTGCATGTTAAACATAAATATGTATACTATTAATGTTAAACAAATGACATAATTTGACTACTTATAAATTTGATATTTTTGTTTATTCCTGAATTTGTTTCAGAATTCATAGATTGTTATAAGGTGATTTTTTTTATTCTTTTTCTTTTTACTAGTCTACAACATCAGTATTTAGTCCTAGCACCAGATTCATGGATTCATATAAACAGCTTGTCCTTCCTGTTCAGAATGTCTTTGTTACTGAACATCCTGTGTTGAGACGATCCGCTTCTTCTCCAGGTAAAGTGTAAATTTATTTTGTCTTACAAAATAATTTATTCTCCATCTTGTCAAAATAGTAGCATTCATCAAAAAATTTTGAGATTTTGATGAATCTTCATTCTTCAGATCTTTCGTTTGGGTCTTGGAAATTCATTTTTGGGATTAAATTTATTCTTATCTGTCTGTAAATATAATAACTCAAAAACACACTGGGCTAAAACAATAAATTAGCATCAAGTTTGTAGATTTCTGTCAAAATTGGGATAAAACCCATAAAAAGGAAGTATCAATGTGCATCTGAACATAATAATTCAAAAGCGCAAAGAGCTATATGAATGAAACTTAATATATAGATTTATCATCAGAATATTTTTTGTATGTTAAATTTTGGACTAAATCTGCATTTGTTAATCTGTAAATTCATGTATATGTCAACACAATAACTAAAAAGAAATGCAGTTACTTGGGGAAATAAAATTTGACATGTTGGTCTTGTGGACAAAATGGTATATCTGTGTCATAATTTGGGTGCAGTCAGAAAAAAAAAATATTAATCTGAAATGCATGCTCAGTTTTCTTAATTATATTATAAAACAGTATTGCTTACATTTTATTTAAGTTAAATCATTTAGATGTTATTTTGTGACTATGATTCCACTAAATTGTCAGATATTAGAACAATGTTATTTTAATTGTTTTGCACATTTCTGTTTGTGTGCATGAACTTTCTGAATAGAGCCAAATATCATTCTTTCTTAATTTATCAAAGTCATTTCACAGAAATAGTTCCATTTGTTTGTAAAAAAAAATAGAGCTTTAAACAAATTTAAATATTTCTGCATTTTGCCAACCTTTTAATATAGAAAAGATTATATATTAAAAGTAGATAAAGTTTCTCATACTGATATCTTGCATGGATAAAAATGAAAATTTCCTTAATAATATTGTAATCATTTGTGCTTAATTTGGGACTTCTTATAGTTAAAACATTTTCTTTTTTGCACATAGTTGTAATTGATGAATTCTTTTGATAAATTTCATGTAATATTCCAAAAATTTTAAATCCTAATTTATAAATTTAGAATTTGGTAACTTTTATTTTCTGCTAAAATTGTCAAATAATTGCATTTTTTTTGTCATATTAACTATCTATTATCCCTTTATTTAAGAAATATTTCAATTAAAAATGAGAATAATTCAGTAAAATTTTCAAACCTAACTTAAATTTGCCTTCATGAATATATATGTTTGTTTGTTTTTTTACTTAATAAATTATGTATTGTTAAATTTATTTTCATTGCATTTTTTCTACCTTCCATTGCACAGCAATTTTTTCTAAACCAAATCTTACTCCAATATCTGAAGAGTCCTCTATCTTGCCACCATCAAGAGTTGCATACTTTGGCTATGGTGCTATGGATTCCTATTGTTCTCAACCCGAAACAAGTAATGCCCAACCCACGAGAACAAGATCCAGACACGACAGCGGTATGCCTGCTACTGGTGTCAGAAGCAAGAATTTCAGGGTTCCTGTTTCTTTGAATCATTGTGCAGATGAAATGGAAAGTGTCACTCCCTCTTCTGGTGAACGAGCTTAAGTCTGGCCACCATCATCTTTGGGGCATTATTGAGAAACTAAAATCTCACTTTTTTTTTTCTTCTGTTATTTGGAAAATCTTGTAATTTGAAAGAGGCATTGATTTGATTTCTGCTGATGTTTAGTTGCATTGCATTATATCAAAGTGTATTATTTTTTTTTAATTTGTGATACTGAACTTTATATGCGTATTTTGTAGAATAAGTAGATGTAAAATGTGGGATGTGTATTAATTTGATAGATATCATTAAAAAAGGATATTACTTATATTTTATGTGTTAAACTGGGCTCTTCGGTTATTGGGGATGTAATAGAAGTTGTCTTGCGAGATCTTTTGTTATTTATATATTGTTTATGTGATCAAATTGTTTTGCTTTAAATATCTGTCAAAGCTTTTCTGTTTTTATGGAGCTTAATGTTGTAAATGTAACAATCCCTTCATACTAAGTGATCAGTGATAGATTAGTTTTGGGAATATTTATTTCTGTTAATGTTAATTAATTGTGAATTACTGCATTTTTTTGCTTTTTGCCAGTTTGATGGTATAACATTATTAAAATATCACCTAAGGTATATTTCATCTAAAAAAGTAATGTTTATGTAAAATAATTTTAGAATTTTAAAAACAATTACTTGAAGAGAGTAGAGAACTGTTATTACATTTAATAAAATATCTGAAATTTTGGTATTATTATTATAAAGATCCATCTTAATTGTTTTTAATATAATGTCATTTTTTATCTACATTTTAAAAAATATTTTATACTCTATGTAAAATAATTTATAAAATGTTATCTTAAATTAAATGGAAATGGTAGTCTCTTTTTGTTGTTTTAATTTAACTTAAATAATTAATTATTAAACTTTACTGTTACACTTTTTTTTTTTTATTCTTGCTCTTTGTTAATGTTTTTACCAAATTTTACTATATTGATTTTTGATTTCTCTTCTTTTTACATTTTTTAGTCAATCTGACATTTTTTCCCCTTTTCTGTTAATTTGCAGTTATTACAAACATCTTTATATGATAATTATTTTCAATGATATTTATATCTTTTATTGGTTATTTTAATGTTTAATTTTTAAAAATTATGTTTTGATCTATTTTTTATTATTGTATTAGAATCAAAGCAAGAAGAAATTAACTTTTTAATGCTGGAAACAAGATTTTAGATATATTATTCTAAATATATCTAAAGATATATTAAGATATTTAGGTATATTATTATTATAGATATGTTTGATTTATTAAAATTTTTTTCATTGAAATCTTTTAACTTTTTGGTCATTAATTGTAATTGTGACTGTAGTAAGATTTATTTTTTAACTAAGATTTCATAATGCTGATTAATAATTTTAATTAATCAGCTTTCTATTCATTTTTTAAAATAAAAATGAATTATAAATTAAATTTTATTTTTAGAATATCTCTAACTCTTTTATTAACTTATTTGTTGGAAATTCATTTTTCCTTTTATCTTCATTTCATATTTGTTAATTTGTCTTTGACAAGTCTTTTTTTTTTTTTTTTTTGCAATCTATGAATTGTTATGTATGAAATAATTAGCAATACGTGCTATAAACATATGGAATTGAATTTTTAGCCTCACTGTATTCTCTTATAATACAAGTCTAAATGAAGTTCTTTTTTTTTAAAGTATCTTAATGTTACACTTTATTCTCCCTCTCTTTATATATAAATGTATAATATTGATAAAGCATATTTGAACAAGTGACTGATATTTTTCTTATTTTTTTAAATTTCGTATCAATAAATATTATGAAGTTATTAAAAATTTTTGCAAATTTAACTACGATTTCTTTGACTGTATTCTATTTTAAGCTAAAAAGTATTAGTTGAATGGATCAATTTTTTTAAACATCTCATAAGTTATGGATTTTTTAAAACAAATATATTTCTTTGTACCTGTCTAAAAATTTTCATCTCTCATTGTAATTAAAATTATGAATGTAGTTAGAATATATAAATAATGATTATTTTAATTTTAAACTTGATTTACCTGACATTTATTAACTCTACCATAAGACTAAGGTGAGATTTTCTTGTATGTAGATTTCCCTTTCTACTTAATTAGCTAATCTCTTTCAGTATTGTATGGATAACTCATATACTTGTGTATTTGTTTTTATTGTAGTTATCTTGAAAGTAAAACTTTTTATAACTGTGTACATTTTTTTTATATATATTAAGACAACTTCTATATGAATCAAAGTTTTCTTGTAGTTAGAAAGTGAGATTTGTTTTCATCAAGCATAGATTCTTATTGTGTATGAGTTCTATGACTTTTTGTAGTTCTGCGTATGAGTTCTATGATTTTTTTAAAGAGATCTGTATCATATTTGTTGTAAAATAGTGCTTCTGTCAGGAACAGTTTACTTGTAGAAGGCATTTTGTATCAAAGTATCTACTTATTATTTATTCCCTTTTGCACTTCTTTTAAATGTTTTCTGGGTTTTATACTTTCCTTTTTTTTTATTAGCTAGTATTATATGATTGTTAATTTTCTTGCATCTTGTAAAAATACATGTATAAACTTGATTGTTCAATTCTCGAGAAATAAGCTAAGTAATTTTACAAAATGTTTAAGAAGTGTTTAGAAGTAAGCGAGATCCCAATTTGAAAATGCTTACACATTGGTAATCTTTTGCATTAAAGTATTTACGACTGTCTTTTTTGTTTTTTTTTTCTTTATTCAAGGAACTGGGCTTTCTCTCAATTTATGTCAGAATTTAATGGATTCTATTAAATTCTGACTATTCCATTACTAGTATTTATTTATTTTTAAAAAAAAGAAAGAAACAGCAATTTCTGCTTGTTTATACTTATATTCAAAGAAAATAAGCAAAATATTTCCTTTTTAATATAAAAATATTGTACAAAGCTATTTGATATTTTGAATTCCATATTATATGCTGAAGATATCATTATAATATTGTAAAATACTTTGTGCTCTTAAGGTTTGGAAAAGTAAAATATTACTTAAAACTATAAAGTAAGTTTCAACCACTTACCTGATAACTTTTTATTATGAACATGTTTGGAGATTTCCATCATATCTGTAATGAGTACTTGAAGTAAAATGATTATTATTCTGAAACATTTTTTTTTTAAAGTCAGGCTGATGTTTTGAAAGTTGTGTGTTAGGAAGAAGGTATACAAATATCATTATAAACCATTTTGGAATATCAAAAAGTATGCAAAAATTGGGGGGGGGACATAAATGTTCTGCTTATTTCTGTTAATTTTGATGAAATTGCAATAGCCAATAATAAATAGGAGATCATATGTAATGTAACATTGTGAAAGGCAGAAGCGGTGCACGTTTTATGAATAATATCTCACTTTAAATATTGTAGAAGTTTCTTTTATATCATAATCTGCCATTTATGTAGCCTCAACAAGTCAAAAATATGTCTTTTATGCTATCAGAGCAATTAATCATACATGTTTTTTCTTCTATTTCTAAAATTGTCTTTAATACATAGTGTAATCCAGTAAATGTAAGAGGGTGGTAATATTATCTTATCAGGTAATCAATATTACCTTGCAAGAAAGGTGTATATTCCTGCAAATATTTTTATCACTATCGTCACTAGTTACTAACTGTTAACTACCATTTGTATATCAATGATATAATCTGAAGAAATCATGCCTATTTATCTAAAAAATAAAAAAAAAGTTCTACGAATTATTAATAAACAAGGCAAAAATGTCTTTTGCGTATCAGAATAACTAAAGCAATTAATCATGTTCATGTACATAATTTTTTTTCTTCCATTCCCTATTCCTTACAAATATTGTCTTTTATACTCAGTGCAATCCAGCACGTGTAAGTGAGTAGTGATATTACCTTGCAAGAAAGGTTTATATTCCTGCAATTTCTTGTTAGATGAAATATTTTTATCATCGTCTTCACTTTCTTATGGAAGTTAGTTGTGCTGAACTGTTCACTACCATTTTTTGTATAAATGATAGAATCTGAAAAAATCTTGCCTATTTATATATATATATATATTTTTTTTGGTAGAAAAATACTATGGGTTATTATTAAACATTTGATAAAACTTGAAAAATTACTGTTACGATTTCTTTAAATCAATCTTATAATGAGTATTTTTGTAGATGTATATTCCTTCTGTTGTGGTTAGATAACATTGTTTATTGTTCACATTTTAAAACATTATTAATATTTGAACTGGAATGGCTGAAGAAGAGAATCTGATATAATTTTTAAGTTAAAGTTTGAAAAAAAAAAGTATTCATTTCAATTTTCATGTCTTTAAAATAAAAATAAAAAATGGAAGTTTTTGATAGTGGGTTATTTTACCCCTCTCTAGGTAAAAGATAAAAACATAGTACAAAAAAAGGGATATAAAAGTAACAAATCTGGTAGTTAAAATTATTGTAATAAATATATAAATTCGTATTAATAAATTGTTACTCATTTTTTTTTCTGTTTTAAAAATTTATGATACATATAGGAAGTAATGTGAAAAATATGCTAATTGATACTATAAAATATATTCTACTCACAATATAGGAGATTTGATATATTTTGAAACTACTGTAAATATCTTGTATATGTTTTTAAATTAAATGTGTAAATAGAAATATGTAGTCATTAGTATTAGTAATTGACACAACTGTTCTGAAATACTCCAAATACTGCATTATTCTTAACATCTGTACCTTGTACATTAAGGTATTATTTAGTCTTTGTAAATTATGTGAATTGTGGAAGTGTTTCTGTAATTTATATTATATTTCAATTTTAAATGTTGTATTTTATCATTTTCTGTATTCTGTGTATGCAACCTTCCGAGTTGCTCACAATCCTAATGGTCTTCCCATTCTCTGTGGAGTAATTTTTTGGTTGATCAGGGTAAAAAAAATGTTTATTCTGAAGCTTATTATATAAAAGGATTACATTTGTTAAATAATTCAGTTATATATAGTTATACCATTTGCTTGATCTGTAAATATAGGCTTAACCTGAAAATCTGCTTACAGATTATATGAACTCATAATCTTACACATTGTATGAACTTATTATTATTGCATATCCTCAAAAGATTGTATTTCTAGTTATAGACTTTAAATCTGAATCAGCATAGATTTAAAAAGGCAAAATATACTCCCTTTCTCTAAACATGAAAAACTAAACTCTGTACTTTAGTATATATGCTGGGCTGTTTTGATTGCACCTATATGAGAGTAAGATGAAAGATTTTTTTAATAAAACAATATATAAAAATTGAATAAATATGTAAATAATTAAAATAAATTAGTATAATGTTGAATAAATAAAACAAATTAGTACAATTAAAAAATATAGTACAAAAAAATAGAACAATTCAAAAAGTCAATCAGTAGCATCAACGAGTTATAGGAAAGAATAGTTTTTTAAAATGTATTTATATGTAAATAAATAAAATTAATTAGTACAATAATGAATAAATGAAACAAATTAGCACAATTAAAAATCTAGTACAAAAAATAGCAGAATTCAAAAAGTAAATAAATAGAATCAAAGAATAATAGGGAAGAATAGTTTTTAAAAAAGGATGTATATTCAAATAAATCGAACAAATTTGTACAATATTGAATAAATAAAACAAATTAGTACAAGTAAAAAGTATAGTACAAAAAATAGCATATTTCAAAAAATAAACCAATAGGATCAAAGAGTAAAAAGAAAGAATAGTTAAAAAATGTACTTTGCAGATAATTTTGTAAAAACGTTTCTCTTAATCGCAATGTATCTCTCCTCTCTGGATTAAAATCGTTCAAATAAGAGGCACAGGATTTTGAATTGAAAAGTAGAAATGATATGGTTAATTGAAATCAAAGCACATGTAACTTAGCATAATAAAATACGAGTCAAATATAGAATAAATAGTCCTAGAAACTATAATATTTTTAAGAAAAATTACATAAAAAACTTTTGCTGATTGCAGAATTAAACAATTCTGTTTCCATTTGTTATTATCACTATTTCTAGAATTATATTAGAAAGTTAATCAAATGGTCTTAAATATGGCAGGCTTTATTATCCATTTGGTTTGTATAATATGTGGTTTGTTTGATTTTTTTTTTCATAAGAATATCAATAAGTTTTATGTATAAATTTATTTTGTATGAAATATATGACTCCATTAGTCTCCAATTTTAAAAAGATGATTGTGTTAAATTCAAAATATACTTGTTCTTAAGAATTTCTGAATCATTATTATTTTGTTATAGAAATTTTTGTAATGAGAATATTAATTGAAATGATTATTTGTTTTTATTCTGTAAGTTGTATATAACTTGTATCTTTTCTGTATTTATTATTGTTTTGGAAACTTTATCATTAAAGTTTATAAAATTACCAGATTGTTTTTGTTTTTTTTTTAAATTCTGTAATGTCTTATTTTTTTTAATCCAGGACTTCATTAAATTTCTGTCATTCACAAACCCTTTTTCTGCTCCTAAATATATATCGTGTATATATATTTCTATATTTATGTTAATAATTTAAACAATTTTTTAATGTATTAGTTTGGTTAACTGTGTAAAAAGTGTTCACACAAAATGCATTTCATACCTATTTTTATTTTTTAAATTTAATTATGTGACAATTTTTTAGTGTTGTCATAACTTTTGTGACTCGTAGTTTATGAAGTCCTGCATTAATTAACCAAATACTTAACTATGAGTGTTGTATTATATATTCTTACATAAAATATTCATTACATTTAAATAGTAATAATAGAAGCTAAATGTACAAGTACTTGTACATTTTTGACAATGTCCCACTGTGAATAAAATACTACCTTTGAAAAAAACTTCTTTAGATTTTCAATTTTATGAAATTTTGATACATTTATAGAAATACATTTGTATGTGAGAAATAACCGATAATTAATAAAATAACCAATCTTATTGTATATATTGTAATAAGCGTTTATCAGATTACATTATTAGAATGAAATTGCTTTCCACAAAGCTAATTTACTAGGGAAGAAAAGTATTTGTAATTTGATGAATATTATTGTATTTGAAAGGTGGGGGAAAAAAGGGAATATTATTCGGAAGAACTATTATATTTTCTTAATGAGTTAAGGCAAGATGAAAATATACATTTAAAAAATCTGGTGCTGTAATAACATGCAAAATCTATAAAATTATTTATAAGAAACACTAATTTTAAATGTCCTTTCTTTTTTTAAAAAATATAAAGTTTTTACAATCTTCATGACAAATTCAAGCTTCATGGTGTCTTTTTTTTAACAATTCGTTTAATTTCTTGCTAGTTAAAGGGGCTTTATCTTTTTCACTATTGGTTATAATTACAGTAACATCCAATTCTTTATTGTCCGATTATCATTCTCTATTTACTCTGATTTTTCCTTTTTTAAAGGATTCGTCTTCGTCAATTACTTAAGAAATTTGTATGATTTCAATGGCATCATTCGTACTTTCTTGTTTACGAAGAATAAATAATGTTTGTCAAAGAATTCAAACTCAAGATTTTAACAATCCTCCCTCATTATACAAAATAGAATTATTGATGTTCGCTAATGTGATAATTTAAAAACCTTTGAGCTAGACAAATGAAATTTGGTATAAGATTTGTATAAATTGTAGATTTCGATCGAATTTTGAACGAAATCGACTCACAGGAAATCTGGCTATCCGAGTACAAGTGAACACGATAATTACAGAACGTCAAAAGCTAGGCGGATAAAATTTGGAGTATAGTTTTAACATCTAAAGTACAGATTTTAAATCAAATCTGCCTCAAGGTTGATTAGTCTTTTCTTTCGCATAATTTAAACGCAATGACATAAAAATGGAATAACTTAGATAAATGAAATTTGCCATGGTGTCTGATTACTAAGAAAGTACTTCTGTATCAAATTTGAGTTTCAATCAATCAAAGGGGGGGGATAGAGAACGTGTAGCAGTTGCATATTAGTTTTTCTCAAAAAAAAAATCTATTTTCATTTCGCAGCGAACTTCAAAATTCTCTTTTTTGGTACTCTGAAAATAAAAATGTGAGCTCTTGTCCATAATTCACAAATTTATGAGGAAGGGGTAATATCTTTATTAAAAGAAAACTCAGAGAGATCGCTCCCGCTCTTTATATAAAAATGCAGCAAACGTTCTGCAAGCGCAGAGGGTTCAGTGCCAGAATTACATTCTGGCACTGAACAGATTAAATGAAGATAATTAAAATACCGCATTTGTGGAAAATCATGTTTCTCGAATCTTCAAGATTAATTATAGGTATAATATATTTTCAAATGCGCATTAGTGATTAATAAATGGAGTCCTGGGTTTCCAAAATATGAACTGAGCTTAAAAAAAAAAAAAAAGAACAGCGGTCTTGTCTTTCCTAACCTTTTTCGCATACTCCCTAATAAAGGGACTATGTCCCTCCACCTCCAACATGAAATTCTAAATTTTGGGCAAGGTCGTGAACGTAACGAGTGCTCAGATTTTTATTTTCCGAGTCCCGCACATTAAAGTTTTTGTAGTTTAAAAAAAAGTATATATTCATTTTGGAGTACCCTTTTATGCAGTGCTGATTGAAACAAAAATTTGACATAACACTAAAAAATTTCAGTTGTCACGTATTGCATACAGACGGTCAACCCTTCGACGGATTGGGTTCTGAATTTGATAAGGATCTACTCTTTAGATGCTGAATATGTATTCAAAATTTTATCCATCTAGCTTGTTGCATTTTGTTCAAAATTTTATCCATCTAGCTTGTTGCATTTTGTAGTTATCGTGTTTACTTATATTCGGGCAGTCTGACTGACAGACTTCCTAAGAAAGCGTTCATTCAGAATTTGGTGTAAAGACCGCAAACCAAATTTCATCCATCCAGATTTAAGTGTTTTTGAGTTACCTTGTTCACGGACAAGTTTATTTTGCAACAATTAGTTTAGTTATTGTATTTTATATTAACGCTGCCCAAATATTAACTACTTTTTTGTCTGTGTGTATGTTATTGCTGTTACATATTTATGAGTAAGTTTTAAAAATAAAATAAACGAATTAGGTCTAAAATATTGTCGTAACGTGGTGTTTCAAACTAGAGATGAGGATTTCTCTTGTTTATTTTTTATTTACAGATTCTATTAATGGTAGGTTAAGGGCAAAATATTTTTAAATTGAAATTTATTAATGTTGGATTTATTTATTGTATTCTATATTGGAAATACCTTGATGGATAAAATGTCTTCTAATTATTCTTTAAAGCTAATTTGCCGATCTTACATAAACAGCCGTTGAGTATAAATGAATCCAGAAAATTTTTTGGGGTTATTACAAGTGAATTAATCCATTGTCATTTATTTCCTTACTGATGAATTCAATTGTTTTTGTTTGCTTGGCTTCTCAAGATTTGATTTTTCATCGTGAGCGTTCTGTAACCATTTTTGAAATAAATCTAAAAAAAAAAAGAGAGAGAAAGAATGAAAACGCCATTTCCTGAACATAATGTAGTTGTTAATAAAAGTGACTGATATTCGTAGCAGAATAGTTACTGATTAATTGATATGATTATTTATTTTTATATCAATTTATTATTTTCCAATCAGTATTTCTCTTAGTATTTAGCTATTAGGTTTTATATTTATTTATGTTTCACAAATGAATACCAATTTCATTCGAATGTCCCAATGGACTGTACCTTTTTCTTCTGTACAGCCGACCACTCTTCCACCAGTGAATGAAACGGTATCCACAGGATTTGTTGCGACCGACTGTTGTCTTAACAACGGTCTATTCAAAGAAATGACATTCTTTCCCTAGCTACAAAGTAGCCAATTTCCAATGGACGTTACATTTAATTTTGTTGTCTTTAGAACTGATTGATATAGATGCTGCGTTATTAGGATTTAACTGCTGTCATAGAGCTAATCCGTTCCCTCTTTAATCACCTGGTTGAACGTTTTATTCATCTACTGTTTATTATTATGCCTTATGCGATGTTTTACAAAACTTCATGTCTGTTTAAAATACAGTAGAGTCTCCATTCAAAGAATTTCCTTTTAATAAAACTTCCTACAGAACCTTGACATTAAATGTACATGCCATTTTCTCCCCAAATTGCGATAAATAATTTCTATACAATATTTTTGCTTTTTCGTGTTCGTGAAATTATCAAAAAGTTCGAAAGCGAGATTTTAACGAATCCTCACTTTACAAACATCTCCGATTCCGAAAAATATATTTTTGGAATTATGTCAGTCTGTAAACAAGATAATTCAACAACGCTTTCGGCTAGATAGATGAAAGTTATGTGACATTTATATCAAATTTATAAATTTCTGTTCAAATTTTATACGAAGTCCATTTGCAAGAAATCTTGTTTCTGCGAATACAAATGAAGACGATAATTTCAAAACTTTAAGATCTAGATTAACGAAATTTGGTACTTAAAGAGTAGATCCTTGTCAAATTTTGAATCATATCTTTACATGCAAGCAAAACACAGATCTTGCATGAATTGCATCGAGTTTTACAAATCTGACATGAATTTTGTTTAGTAATGTACTTAGCAATTTTTTTTTCTGTGGGACTATATTATTTCCTAATGAGTTGTATTTCTTTTTCTGTTGGACTTAAAAATACTTACCACTGACAACCAACTAGTTTGTTCTGGGGAATTATAATTTCATTGAAGTCGGTTAGATATAACTCCATGTGCATGATTCCGCCAAACTGTCAGACATTTAAATCATTCTATTTTAATTATCTTTCGTATATTTCTGTTCATTGTATATATGGACCTTTCTAATGGAGTTCTAGACATCATGGCGCTATTAACAACATATATGTGCGGTTCATCTATCTTCTAAATTTTGCAGTATTGTTAACTTCACTTTTTTTATTCATCTCGTTTACTATCCAAATATTGAACAGAAATCGTTCTTCTTTAGCTTTCAACAATAGAAGAAAGATTAAATATTTTACGAAGCAATGGAAACGGTTGGAACTTCAGGGCAACAATATAATATATTGTCGGTAACTAGGCATAAAAAATAAAAATAAAAGAAAGAAATTTTGAAAAAAGTGATTGGATTTATCGAAAATTCGCACGATTACTAAATTGCTGTGATAAAAGAAATTAAATATAGAAGCAGAGTACAATTTAATGTTATGTAATAATATTGCTGAATGTTATTGCGAATAAACGCCAAAATTCGGCAGAATTTTTGATTAAAATTCCCCCCCCCCAAAAAAAAAATTGCTTTATGGAGCACAATTGCACCATCCAAGATAAGCATATGCCAAATTTGGTAGCAAAATCTGGCTGGATATCTGGATTTTAGAGCGGCATACAGAAAAGCACACATATTTATCATTATTATTAATATAAATCCTGCTTTAATATAAATTATTTGCCTTTGAATTACCAGTAATATCAATCATAGCAAGAGCAAATAACGCCTGAAACATGCGTTTTTTTTTTTTTTTTTTTTCTTCATGTCATATTTGTCTTTAAAAAATAATATAAACAAACAATTATTTTATTTTTATCGATTCATTTTAAGGTTCTCACACAATCTTTAAGCTTCTGGATCTTAGAAGCCCATGGTACGTAATAGATCAAAAACATTGCATTAGATTACTGATAATTTAAAATAATAGCTTACTTTGATCGAAGGGATGGATATCCATATTTCCCATTGAAGGATTCTATAATGAAAAAAAATATATAATCAATTACGATACATGAATGTGGAGTATTTTTGGGTAAAGAATTTTTTTATTTTATATAACACAGCAATGATTGAAACAAGTGTCAGCAAAGCATCTTTTTTTAATAGAACTTCTCCATGGAGAACCAGAAAAATGAAAGCTAAATTTTAATTCAGCATCAATTCCAGAATAAATTTTATTAATTATAATCAGTAACAAATTAAAGCAGAAATTTATAAGTATCTACATCATCGCAGGTTAAAAGTGCGTATTGCTACATGTATTGGGGATCAGTACGGAATTTCAAGAAATTAAGCAATTTTTGTTTTGATTATAACAATTTATTGCACTAATAATTCATTACTATAATAATTTCTTACTTACTTTTAGTTTACTTATTTACTTTTCTTACGTACTTAGAATAACATTAATATAATGTGAACATAACTCTGTAGTGAAGAAGTGAATATGTGTTTATGCTTCTGTTCTCAAACTAAAATTTTGAATTAATTTTTCGCGATTTACATTAAAGTTAATAAGTTTATGTTTTATAAATATAAAGAATTTATATGATTTGAAAGCGCTTTCTTGTTCCATAGAAGTGAATCTATTGAAAGATATTGGTACAAACCTGCAATTCGGCTTCCCAGCATAGTTTGTCCCATCAGCAGAAAGACTGTTTTAAAGTCATCGGTACTAGACGGAGTCCATGTGGCGCGTTGGAGGTCCCGGAGCTTGGCGACCATTTGGCGACTTGGCGACGAATTTGGCGACTTTGGCTCCAAAATAGATAATACCCGAAACTTCGAGAATTTTCCCGATCCGTCCAGTAGGAACCGAGATACGCCTCGAACGTTCCTGATTGGTTGAAAGGCTTCTAGCCCCGCCTCCTAAGACCTATAAAAGGAAGCGGCCGCCGCTGCCAAAGGGAGACGACAGAGTCGTCGAAGACAGTCAAGTCAGTAATCCGAGTCAGAGTCGGAGAAGGAGAAGACGGAGTAGTCGAAAGCGACTGAGTCAAGCTAGTGCTGAACTGAGCTGTGCACTACTGTTTGCAGTAGGTTCTGGTTGTATGCTGCTGTATGCTACACGTCTCGGGTGAAGATAATCGTCTTCTGTGCTGTATATAGTTGTCGCTTTTGTGCTATCCTGTGTGTCTTCGTGTAAATAAACGTTGTTGTTTTATTTTCTACTGTCGTCTGCTGATTGAGCGTTCTACACACCATATCACTACCACTATCCAAACGAACCCCGGCAGAAAATTTCGTAACAATATATTACATCCGAGTTATTAAAATAGGCGAATTGATACATAACATTACAGTTTTTCTTGAAATGCCATTCGAGCCGTCAACGGCTTAAGATATTCGTGCATGGCTGGATAATGATATGAAGTATCCTTTTATTTTTGAGATCTTTGCGAATTAGTGATAAGATCTCGATCCGGGAATTAAAGGACTCCTGGTTCAAAACACGAATCTCCTAAAGATCGGGTGTGTATGCTGGCCTGGCGAATGTAAAATTTGAATCTGAACGCCAAATGTTAGTATAACTAAAAGAGTAACACCGAAGAGAAGTATCCTTTTTTCTTTTCGGTGCAGTATGGGAATTTTAAAGAGGAGGTTGTCAGCTCAAGTGTCATCCTAGTCATTATACTGGGACTCAAATTTAAAAGATCCGCCTTCGAAAAGCCCCTGTATTGTTTTCCAATGAGATGTTAGTATAACTAAACTAACTCTTAATTTCTAACTGTCTGTTAAGGAAATACTTCTTACTGACAGTAAGTGGTTAATTTGTTATTTGTATTCTTTTCGTTCCACAATTGATTAAAATGTAGATTCGTTTCAAATTTTCGTACTAAAACTGTCAAAGAGTTAACCGTCTGCTGGTCAGCACTTTCGTATGCATGTAATAATAATTCAAAATTCAAATAAATAATTTCGAATTTGAATAATAAATTCGATCATTCAAAAATGCAACGACTCTGACAAATGAAATTTAGTGCGGAATGTTTTTTACTAAAATTATGGTTCTGTGTCAAATTTTGATCTCCTTCGATGGGAAAGAAGAAGAAGAAAAAGATGTTTAAAATGCACACTCTGTTTTCTGCACAGAACGCTTAAATGCGAAACTTTGAAAATAAAAATTTGAATACTCGTGACGTTCAAAGCTTTGTATAAGGTTTTTATATAATAGAAATTATCCGATTATATCATCTGAATTTCATGTAAAGGAAATTACACGTATTTTAGAAAGTCTTTACCTTATCTTTGGAGAAGTTGTCTCGATTCTGCTCTGGATTGATGTACCGGTAATAAGGATGGAACACGTTTGTTCGGACCGGAAGACAAGAGAAAAATCTCAAAAATGATTTTTTCCTCATTCAGGGAAGGGAATCTTAGGTATCTGGAAGGAATTTTGTGGTCTTTATGGAATTTTTATCTCTTTGCTTCTAGTCATAGATTTATTTGAGCCCGTTGAAAAAAAAAATGAAATAAAAAAAGTGGAATTTGGTTAAAGAAACAAGAGAAAATTTCTAGAATAAAGTTATATGGGTTCATTTAAGATAACAATTGGGAAATAAATTAATTAGAATTTATATTAAGAAATATGATTACACATGCACATATATATCTGGAAACAAATCTTCGTACAAAGGAAACTTCTTTCCCTTCCTGGCTGCAAGTTTTTATTAAAATGCTATATTGCTACATGAGATATTATGGAAAAGAGACAGACACTTACTAAAAGTGGATCATCATGCTTGGAGTCTAATTTGAAAAACCCTCTCACTCCTCTGCTCTCTCTAATGTCTACTGCACTACCCTGCAAGTAGGAGGCTGCCCGTACCCACTGCTCCCAATCATCTGCCACCTGTTCATGACTGAGACCTTGCGGGTTCAATATCATTTGGTACATTTCATTTGTGGCCGTATGTACGATCAGCTTCTTGTAATGGGCACAGCTGGCGAAGAGCCGGACGCCGTCCAGGGGAAGAAGATGATACTGAAGGGTCAAGTCCTCTGTCGGCCCTCGATTGACCACCACCAATGTGCTGCGTGTCATTCCTGAAAGGCAAAGAATTAAAACTTTTCGAACAATTTTTTTACTTTCTAGGATATCATGTATAGAAAATATTGTAAAATTGGTCTCGAAATTTTCATGAATTTTCTCGTTTTTCATTTGCTTGAGTTCGGGGGGGGGGGGGGGGGAAGCACATTTTTCTAATTTTATCTGCCTATCTTACTCAAAAATATAAATTAAATGTTAAAAAATCGCCAATTTTAAACAGAAAAGCATTGTTATTTCTTCTGTCTGTAAATAAAATAATACAAAAACTCAATGGGGAAGAAGGATAGAACCTATGTATGTGTATTATATACTAACCATCTTTGGCGACCAGTTTGAACATAAAATTTCGGTTCAATCTTTATCTTTTAGCGTACCATTAATAACTTACTCAGCAAAAAATTTTAAATTCAAAACTTTTGAAAGTCATTTGTCTAGTACAGTTTTAAAAGTCTCACACTGATCAGTTCATTGTGTTATGAATCTTCATCTTCTTAATTTTCTGAAAATATATTCTTTAATTTGAAATAGGAAACGATTCAACTAATTAAGTAGCAGGATTGCTGAATCGAAACCACTCTTAAATGGCATATTCTCTAATAAAGGTATAATCCTCCCCCCTCCCCTCCTCCTACTTGTCTTATACAAAATTATAAATTAAATGTTAAGGTATAATCCTCCCCCCCTCCTCAGCAAAATATTGTGGACTTTGGGGGGGGGAAGTTTAGCACGGCATTGGCGAACAATAGTTACGAAATATTAACCTTTGGCGGGAATTCAATATTTTTATTGAATCTATTGTGTGATTCATGGCATATTTTTTGAGGTACAGCATGCAGTTAATAGTATCTGAAAATCAAATTTGTGTTTCAGACATATCTTTTCCAACTGATTAGAATTAACTTTTGTTAGAGAACCACACTTGTAGTCTCAAAATCATGTATCAAATTTGATATATTTGAGTCATTTCGTTTTTGAATTGTCGTATTTATATATTTTTGAAAATACAGACCGACAGACGATCAATCGCTAGTTGTATTGCTACCTTATAGATTTTAAATCTGAGAGCAGAATCTTATCCATCTAGCTCTCTCCATTTTGTAGTTATCGTGTTAACTTATATTCGAACAGCAGGACAGACAGCCTTACTCTGAATGGATTTAACTTCCATCTTTCTTTATTCTTTCATCTTATAAAAAAAAACCAGAGAGAACGCCCGTGAGGACCACCTGTATTTCTACTCTGATAATGAAAATTTGTGTGAAGAGTTTTTACGATAGTATCTCCACGTGTGAAGTATCTTTTTGATAAGGTGAACAAGTATCAAAAAGATTACAGTTCTCGATCGAAACAGATCACGATCGCGAAATTATTGTCAGCTTTATCATTGCAGCATAAATAAACTACTTAACTAAATTTAATATTATATCAAATATTTTAAATATTCTGGATTGCTTAATTGTGTCTCATGTTCAATGGCAAAATAGCACTGTGGATTCTTTATATTCATTTGAATTTATAATTATCTTTTTAACAGAGATTTTATTTTTGTAACTAATTTATCACGTTATTTTCTTAATTTATATTAGATTCTTTATACTGTTTTTTTTATCTACAATTTTATGATAACAAATGCAATAAGTATTGGACTGTTAAATTGTTTTAAATGAGTAGTTTAGTTATATTTCTTATTATTCTAGATATTTTATTCTTTCCTTATCACAAAGCAGAGAGTTATTTTAATCGGTTATAGCTTTTTATTAATTTTTCGTTTTTATATATATTTGGGCTTTCTGTCAATGTTTCCTTTCTTAAATTTATTTGGAGATATTTTAATTTTAATGAAATTCCTGTGTCACGCCCATCAAACCATTCAGCTACCGGGATGATTATGTTTGCGTGGATGTAACACGCTGTTCCGTTTTTTATGGCTCAATCGAAGCATACTTAAAACATTTTCCTTAAAAAAAAAAAAAAAAAAAAAAAAAAAAAACTTTTTTTCACATTTAAATGACATCTAAATTCAGTCTTATATTTAAATTAATAAAGAAAAACCCAAGAAATAATCCACTAAACCGACCGGATCTATAAACCAAAACCATATACCAGATTATCCATATCCATATACCAAATTTTATCTATCTAGCTCAAAGCATTTTTGAGTTATTGTGTTTACAAACGGATCGAGAATCATATATAATGCCAAAAATTTATTTTTTGAACTTAGGGAGATCTAAAACGTGTAAATTCGTCAAATTTTAGAAATTTAAAACGATAGCAGTATTTTCACAATATTTCGTATACGAGGAAATAAATAAATTGTATTTCTTCTGTCTAAACGTATTAAGACAGATTATGCAGCAGCCTAATCTACCTAAACTGAAATCCATCACTGGTCTGCAGGCACTATAGATATTTCTGGATGGCAGCACGCACACACACATACATGTACATACATTTTTTTTATAAATATAAATTACCTAAAATCCAAGGATCTTTCCATTTTCCACTGGTTTTCATCTGTAAAAAGAATTTTTGAGACTTCAGACATGTTAGAATAATTATTTGAATTCAGTGGCGTAGAAAGGTTAAATGGCACTCAGAAGCTTAGTAAATTTTAAGTTCCCCTCTATATGTTTGTCCTAATATTTTATTTTGTTCATTTTATCTGCCTTCCCAAAGCGGAATATGGCGTTTTCCAAAACGGACATCATGGACATCAATATATCTTTAACCCCGTCCCTAAACCACTGTTTCAACTTAAGAAATTTAAGATGATATAATTCCAATAGACACCGTTATGTTTCAATTCAATATTTAAAAGGCCGCGGTGGCCTGGTGGTAAGGTCTCGGCTTCATAACCGGAGGGTTTCAGGTTCGAGTCCCGATTCCACCGTAGAACCGTCGTGTAAGGGGGTCTGTTGCACGTTAAATCCGTCCTGACCAAACGTCCTCCCGCTGGTGTGGTGTGGTGTGGAGAGGGGGGTGCTAGCTCAGGTGTCGTCCTCGTCATCTGACTGCGGTTCAAAATTACGAGGTCCGTCCCAAAATAGCCCAAGTGTTGCTTCAAACGGGACGTTAATATAACTAAACTATAATATAATAATCAGTATTTAAACTATAATATAATATAACTAAACTAATATAACTATCAGTATTTAAAATCACGACGCACAATTGTCCCAAAATTGTTTTGGCGACTTCAAAAATGAAAATAATTATTGGAAAATTGAATCAATTTAAAAGGAATAGTTTGCCAATGAATTTGGTTGGAATGTTTTGAATCAGTATGATTTTTACTTTCTCGTATACGTTGTATAGAGAAAGTATAGTAATCGTCAAAAAATTGTAACTCGAGATTTTGACGAATCTCCACGTTTCAGACATCCCCGAGTTCGAAAAACACATTTTTGAAAAATGCCCGTCTGTCTGTCTTTGGCAAAGACGCTCTGAGCTAGACGATTGACATTTGATATACGGTCTTTACACCAAACATGCAGATTTCTACGAAATTTTTAGTAAAATCTGTTGATAGGAAGTCCGTCTGTCCAGCTGTTCGAAAATAAGTTAATAAAATAATTACAAAACGAAGAGAGCTAGATAGATAAAATTCGGTACACAAATTTAACATCTATAGTGCAGACACCTGTCAAATTTTCAGCTAAATCCAATAATGGATTCACTGTCTGTCGGTCTGTACTTTCAGAAACGTGCATGAGGGATATCTCAAAAACACAGTGACTGAAACATATCAAATTTGGTATGTGATTTTGTGCTACAAGTGCCAAAATCTTTGTTCCGATCGGTTTAGAAAAACGTGTCTAAAATACAAATTCGATTTTTCATTACTTTTAACTCCTTTCAGAGATTAATCGCCAAATAACTTTCCACGATAGATTCAGTAAAAATGCTAAATACACGCCAAAAGTTAATATTTCGTAACTAATGTACACGCCAATGACATGTAAGGCGCTCTCTGGCATGGTAAGTTTATTACAGAGTATGCGAGAAAGTTTTGGGAAGACAACTCCCTCTGGTTTAAAACTATAATTAAATATAAATTTTGAAAGATCCGAAATAAGACCTTCTAATTTGTTTTAATTCCCAAGCTTCACCACATTGTGTCATTAGAGACATTTTTATTTTAACTGAATTATAAACCATTCTTTAAAACCATGTCGCTATACAGACCGACAGACAAGCCACATCCTTTATGAATTTCGTTCAAAATTTGATAACGGAGGTGAAAGCTAAAATTGGGCAACATATTTTATTATTCATATATTTTTTTGCATTTTGTAGTTGTCATGTTGACTTTAACTTAGAGAGACATAGTTCTTCCGTTTGGATTTTGATTAAAATTTGGCGAAAATATTCGAAGTTGGCCCAAATATCTCGCATCAAATGTTATTTATCCTCTGAGAATTTTTAAGTTATCATATTTACAAACAGATAGAAGGGGCCGGGATAGCCTGGTTGGTAGGGCGTTGGATTCGCATCCCTTGGGTTGCAAGCTTGAACCCCGCCGGTCGAAGACTCTCCGTGTGTGTTGTGGCTGGCGCACGTATAAATCTGTCGTGGTCGCAAAGTCCTCCATGTCGAGAATAATACCACTGGGGGTAGTGGTTCAGGGGTGATCGTTCTCGATCTGTGAATGAAATGCATGAATGAAGTCCGCTCCATAAAAAGGGTTGTGACTTGTTTGTAGTTAAGTCGTACTCTTGGCCCTAGATGGCGCTACTGAACAATCAAGAGACGCTCATTCGGCTTTAAAAATAACTGTCAGCGGGCTTGTAAAATGCCATAGGTCACAACACACAAACAGAAAGAGCGAAAACGGACAGATATAATTCGAAAAATGCATATTTCAGATATAAGGTGGTCGGTGGCTCAATATAAGGTGGTCGGTGGTCGGAATATAAGGTTACAGATATAAGGTGGTCGGTGGCTCAAATCTTGAGTTAAAATTCAGTGATTATTACAATATTTTCTCTTTGTATTAGTTCGTATTAGAGAAAGTAAAAATATTAATAATCAGATTAAATTTTTAGAAAATTAGATGAAAAAATTTTTAAATTATAGTAAATTTAAAGCGAATTTTCTTTCACATCTTCTACTTATATTTTAAGTAACTCAATTTCCTCGGTTACGCTGATGCAAAATGATTTTCAAATCTATATCAGGGATTTTTTTTTTTAAGGCGTTCCAAATTGAGATTTTTATTTTAAATTCCAAACAAATTTGAATTGAAGATATCAGTTTATCTCACTTTTTACTTTTTGCTAAAAAGGCCATTTTGATAAAGAAGATAAATGCAATTGAAATTTTAAATAGGCTTTTTAATTATTGGTTTCAGGCTTTTTTTTTTAAAACTTTTTTTTCCAATTTCTGCTATAGAATACTGACCTGTTAAAATCAGCCTAATGATTAAAATAGGATAATCAATAACAAAATGTATTCTTTATGCTTCTTTACATTTCCTCGCTTTTATTAAAATCTACTTGTCTTTGGCAACAAGCTAGTTTACAAGGGTATTGGTCAGATACATAATTTCAATTAATTCATTGCTCTGATTTTTCTTCATTGATTCTATTTTTTTTTTTTTTTTTTATACCGGGACAGAATCCGGCTGTGGGGTCTTGTTTCCAGATTTCGAAACTTTGCCAGCAAATGAGAAAAAACATAAATGCAATAAAATTCTTAAATCGCTCTTTTCGTTTCTGTCGGCTTAAGCACCATTAACGGAAAAATAATTTATGTCTAAGACTTCTCCGATTGTTACTTATGTTATAATTACCACATACGCCCCCCCCCCCTTTCCCTACGAAAAAAATCTCTGTACTTCGATAGATTACTGGAAACCAGCAAACCCTTGTTATGATGCCTTTTGTCTTAAAATAAAATTTCACCGCATACGAAAATAAAAAGAAAAGCTCATACTAAGCGCTCTTCGGCAGACGATATTCCCACGATGCAAGTCGATCGGCGATCTCCCAATCCCCCCTAGAATCGCCCCTCCGTTACGCGAAAAGAGATACTCTCCAGATAAACATGCCTTCTCCAGCACATCACTCAAGCGGGCGGATTCTTTGGCAGGAAAATAAACACATCGCCTGCAGCTGCTGTAGCTATTAACCCGCACCTGCGCGATTGAAAGACGTGAGAAAGCAGTTATAAACCACTTGTTAAAGACACGGAACATCTGATGATTATATATTTGGTTATTGGACAAGATATATCAATTCCGAAGATTTCTATCTAGGTGCTCTTATTTCTAACTACCTACATTTCGCGATCTGTTGCCTCGTTAAGATTAATGCTTGCTAAAAACTTGTATTAAATCATTTATGTATGTTGATTTTAGTTTCTTAACTAACATTTCTAACATTTTAAATTTCTTTTGACAGACATGGAACTCTTAACCAGATTATTGTTTTTTGACGAGTATACACTTCATAGAAAAGTACGTTTTGCGTTATGACGAGCTTATTCAATGACAATTATCATATTTATATAATAATAGTATAATTATTATATTTATAATTAATCATTTATTATATTTACATAATATTTATATAACATATATATGTTTATGATAATTTAGATACGCATTTGCTGAAGAGGGCGAAACAATTAACTGGTTAAATACTTCTAAAGTTAACTTTATCTGTAAGTGCAATAAAAAATTATAAAGGCATACTTTAAACAAACCTATCTAGCATGGAAAAATAAGACGCACCTTTATTAAAAAGGCCAGGATCAAATATAAGAAGCAGCAATTAAAACAGTTTGAGTTTCATTTCAACAGTGTATAATATAGTTGTAAAATAAGGATATTTTTTTTAATTTATTAAAAATAGACAAAAAAAAATGTAGGGTGACAAAGTTGGTACAATAAAAAAGATAATTTTGTAAATTTTAAAATGATGTAAAATCTATTTTTGTTCTTTAATATTTAAGAAAGCTATGAGAAAAAAGGTCAGAATTTCTCTTAATTTGTAATTAATTATAATTCTAGTGAAAATTTCAAAAAAATTCATTTAATATCGCAAGATGTGAAGTTTTGTGTCACATTTTTGCTCAATTCGGCTGGAAAAAAAAACGTGTCTAAAACACAACGATTGGAACCTCTCTCTCCAAACTTCCACACCATTTGCAATGGGAGGACATTTGGCCCCGAGGGATTTAACGTGCGCCAGATCTGCTAACACGACGGTTCAACGGTGGAATCGGGTCTCGAGCCGAGACCTTACCACCAGCCCATCGTGGCACTAAACAAAGCTAGATCTTCCCTCAACTAAAACAGAAGGTCATGGATTTTTCAATGAAAATGCATGTAATGCTAATTCTTCTAGTCAAATAGAAATTAATAAAAAAAATTATCAGTGGGATTGTGTTGAATCTTTAAAAAAAAATCTAATCAAAACAAGAAAAATCGAAATTCTAAAGGAATGGACCTTTTTGTGAATATTTTTACTCGAATATACCTCGAACATCACACATCGAATCTTAATCTTAGTGTTTCAAGAAATAAAATGAAGTGAAGAAGCTAACTTTTCATTCTTGAAATTTCGTTTTGAGATATTTAAAAGCTTTGCACTTCCCTCTGAACGACCGCTCTTCATTTTTCTTATGAAAAGAGATTAGTTTAAAAGTTTCCCTAGCAAATAAGAATCATAACTGTGAAGTAAAAAAGGTAGGTGGTATTAACTTTATAATTAAAGATAGTTATTCAATTAGAGTAAAAGATGTGTTTTATATTCCTTATAAAAGAAGGGATCTAACATGTGGAATTGGAATTGATATTGCCGGATTTAAAATAAATGGAGAATATAATATGATGCATATGTTTATTTAGATAAATGAATATGTATTCTTTCCTGCATTTTGGCACAAAAAAAAAGTATTTAGTACGTGATTATCCATTATAAGAAAATATACCCATTATATAATATAATAAATCCTAATTCACTTTCTATATCTAATTCACAGAAGATTGTCATATTTATGTAGTGACGAACGCCTAATGACGAGCGCCATCTGATGGCCAACAGGTGTTGATGCTTGTTAGACGGAGTGCAGACGAGATGGGTCTGAACGAAAGTCAGGACGTGCGAGACGAGGCGGGTCTCTGAACGAAAGACGCGACGTAACATGTGAATTAATCCTGCGACGTATTCGACGAAATCTATTTAATGTTCATTTTTTTTATGTTAATGTAATTGTTCGTTCTAAATGTAATTAAATGTGCGTGATTCTAAATAGTAGTGATTCCTGAGTCCTACATTTATATTCATACGATTATGAATACGAGTGAAAATCGTTCATTTAAAAGATTAAAAATAATAAAACGAAGATCAGTTTTGCATAGCGTGTAACGTCGATAAAGCAAGTAAAATATCCCTAATGAAAAATGTTTGAAAACAGTCTATTTTTGAAACAGTTCGTATGGATTTATGGGGAAAAACTATAGTTAATTCCTTTTTTTTGGGGGGGGGAGGGGAGCGGTAAATATTTTTCCTCTACAATGGATGATCGTTCAAAAAATAGATATGCATTTATTCTTAAAAATGAAAATGATTTTAAAAAGTGCATATCTAGTATAGAAATAGAATTGGTAATGAAATTTAAAAACGTTAGGACAAGAAACGGAATTTTGTCATCAAAGCTTTGAATAGATTTAAAGATATTTATATATTAAAAGTGAATGAAGCAAAGCAGACAGAATAAATGGTGTAACCGGAAAATTCAGTGCATCTATAATCGCTTAGTTATACTCAAAATAGTGAGTGCAACCAAGATTTTGGACATTAGAACTCTGTGTATACACTAAAAATCGAAGGATTCATAAACTAACGGAGGTTATAACTATTAAAATATGGTTAGGATATAAGCCTTTCATGAAATATTGTCGCATTTGATTCATTGGCATATGTGTATGTTCCAAAAGTTTATAGGAATAAACTATAGCCCAAAGCAAATATTGGAATATTTGTTGGTTATACTGTGAATAGAAAATTTCTAGATGTGGTTGACAAAAGAAAATAAATAGTAAAAATATAATGTTAAAATTGACGAAATAAAAATACGATGTAAAAATTTTATTCTGTAAAACTAAATACCATGATTACACTTTATATTACTGAACCAAAATATAAGGAAAGAACGTTATTTCGGATGAACCAACCACTGTACCGAAAACCCCCTCATCGTTAGACATTTCAATCTGGACGGCACAGAACAACCAGTAGGAGCTGTCTCTCAAATGTTTTCCATATTCCCTAATAAAGGTGTTATCTCAGAGAACGAATTGCATCGAAGTGGTGTATAATGATTACGAAATATTAATCTTTGGCGTGAATTTGACATTTTTATTGAATCTATCGCGTGATCCTTGGAGAGATGATGATTTGGCATACTCAAATTATTAACATTAAGGTAAAATTATTTCTATTTATATATGAGTAAACATATTTTAACTCGTGCATCAGTCTATATCGCGGCACAAGAATAGAAGAGCACAAAATTTTTCCCTTCAGTGGTTTTACAATGAGATTTTGATAATTTCTTTGTCTATGTAGGATAGGGAAATTTAGGAATCGTTAAAAGAATGTTGTAAGCATTAAGGATTTTTATCCCTTAGTGGGAACTGGATCAGGAAATAAGAGAACATATTAGAATGAAGTGGGTTATATGGGTTAAATTAAGATAAAAGTTAGGAAATTAAGATTTAAATTGGATTAAGAGATATCATTACACATATATTATTCATCCATTGGTTTGCCCTTTCGCGTGTATGTAAATGTGGAAACTCAAACGCAATAACATAAATGTATTTATTTACAATTGTTGAGTTTCTTCTCTACGACGTACAAAACGCTCATGTGTGTAACTCTGAAAATAAAAGTAAATGTTTAAGCGCTCTTGATGTTCAGGTTGGCTCTAGGTCCTAAGTAATCATGCTGGGTAGAGGGAAACCACGTCTTTTTTTTTTTTTTTTTTTTTGAGAGAGAGAATATGCGAGAAAGTTTCGGAGAGACCATTCTAGCTGTTTTCTTCAATTCTTTAAAACATTAAAATCATAATCTACTCGCAATGGTTTCCGTATTCCGGATAGGAATGCATCCATGCCTAAATTAAATAGGAAAAAATGACCTCTTACATTTGACAAATATCAACCACTGAGTTGCACATATACCCCAAAATAATTAACTGCGTCGCCAGCGGTCGTCTTCATGAGGAGTGAAACAAGATATTATCTTGTCATCCTCGAAAGCTTACACCCCTCTCCGTGCTACGCGTTCGAAGCCAAAAACAGACTCTTGTTTATTTAGTTGATTATCAGTTCTTTTCATTTGCGCAACATCCAAACGAATTAGCTTTTTCATTTTCGGTGGACAGCGGATGATAATTATTAAAGCAATTCTAACTTCTATATACTCCACCACCACCACCCCTTGCGCATCTTTCAAGGTCACATCAGCGTGTTGTTGATTGGTCATTTATCATCCGTCTAATTCTGATATTTAAAGGATGATCTTGTGGTTAATTGCAGTCGCTCAGAAACATCCATCATTGGAAAGACAGAATCGCTGTTTTACAATTGGTTGATCCGCTAAGACAGGACGTAGGGGACGTAGGAAATGATATAGAATCAGTTTAAAAATCAGGATGACGAACTGATAAAAAATCACTTTACTTTTATGTAATTTACGTCAGAGCATCTTCATCTGACGGGATCTCTTGAAACAATAAACAGGATCATGCTGTACTATGCCTTCGAATGTCCTTATATTTGAAGGCATATTTGAAGTTACATGCCATAAAACCAGTCGAAGTGGTCTCCATGAGCATTTCTCACATACTCTTTAACAAAAATGTTATTCCCCCTTCGGTCCAGTATGAAATTTGTGTACCTTTGGCAAAGCCATTTTTTTTTTTTTTTTTTTTTTTAGTTATTGCACTTACATGCAAGTGAAATGCAGACTGTAAGATTGTTAATTCCTTGATGGATTTAGTTCCAACTTTGGCAAGGATTTACATTTTTGATGCTAAACTTGCGAGCCAAATTTTATCTGTTTATCTCTTTATGTTTTGTAGTTGTCGTGTTCACGTGTACTGAGTTTACTCAGACTTTCTCAGAAAGGATTTCAATTAAAATTAAAAAAATAATCTAAAAACTTAGTGTAAAAACTACTACATACCAAATTTCATCCGTCTAATTCAAAATATATTTTAGTTCTTTTTCTCACAAAGTCAGTCATAATCAAACTCGAGGAGATCTAATATGCGATTATGAAGGAATTTTGCACTATATATAGGGGAAAAAATATTTTTCTAATATATATATGTAATGATATTTTAAACTGTAATTTCAATTCTAATCAATTTCCAAAGTTTTTTTTATAATAATTCAGTCCATATTAACTTCATTCTAAAATATTCTCTTATTTTCTGATCCCATTCCACTTTTTCTCTTTAATTCTTTCAAGAGAAGCTTTATAAAAATACTTGCGTCAGCGGTTCACACGCTCCGCGTGAAGGGATAGAAAAATGTCCAACAAGCACATTCTTTTAAAAAAGATCCCTGTGTTTCCTTATCAGAATTGACATGTGTCAGAAATCCCTATCGGAATCTTAATAGTATATTAGTACTGTGAAAAAATATTTTCCCTATCGATATCTCATGTTATGTAAGACCAGGGATAATTTATTTCTATCTTTTGCCTAATCTTTTAATGTGAGTAGACGTACTTTGTCCGCCGCCTTTGTAAATAAATTATGCCTTCCCGAGATGGATTAAAGCGAACTTAAAAATGCAACGTGTCTTCACTGTCTTCAAAACTGTCATCTGCTTTTAAAAAATTATTATGCCTACATAGTTAATATTTTTTCTGTATACAAAAATATCATATTAACTAAGACGTTTGGGTTGAAATCTATTGAATGCCCTCTGATATCGTCAAGGTTACTAACAATACCAAGTAGTCAAAGTAGCAGATGCGCAACTCAACAAGGAAAAAAAATTAGTAATAAAGTTAGTAATAGGATTCTTATAAGAACTATTCTACTCGCTTGTTTCGGTTATCTAGCATATTAACGGTAATCTCAAAGCGTGCATTAAATTAAAGTGGATTTCAAAAGCCGTTTTAACGAAAACGTTACTATTATGAAGACGAATATATATTTTAACTTGCTTATATGTTATTCTATGAAATGCATTTTAATGTGTGACAGCTATCATGATTAAAATTAAATGTTATTTTTTAAACATTATGGAGATCAGAAAAAAATATATAAATTTTTGATTGCCATATATTTTACAAATTTATTTGGATTCTTAGTTATTATATTTGCTTCAAAAGCATCATAGCTAAAATTAAATACTAATTTCTAAAAAATAAAACTGTAAATCTAAAAAAAAAAAATCTCAAATCAAATTAATAATGTTGAAGAAATAAATTTTTAAATTTTGTCTTGCCATGGTGTTTTTGAAATAGAAGACCTAAAATTATCCCAGAAAAACATAATGAAAACGAAATTAAGAAAATAGAAATCGAAACCTCAATTTGTGATTCTTTTTGAGTATTTTTATTGATGCCGATCAAGACGTTTTGGCTTAGCAAAATCACTGTGATGTTAATTGATACGATTATTCAATTAACATCAAAGTGATAGCATCAATTCAAGAAATCAAAAATAAACTTCGATATTTTATCATTATTTACCGGGAGTTTAACGAAAGAAACATCACAAGTCAATATTTAGTTTATCACTTACTTCTACGAAAAGATTGCAGAGGACGTAATCGGTGGATAAATCATGCTTTTTGAAAATTTCTGTTACTATTTCTCGAGCTTTGATGGTCGACATGGCTTATTTAAATAATCCTACTATTTCTAAGACTGAAAAATAAATTTTTTAATTCTTAGTTTGGAAAAAAAATTTAACTTGAATTTTAATATTAAATTTTGATTATTTTTCATGGTAATGAAAATATATTTTAAATAAGCTTTTGAAAGCTAATAATACTCTCTTAAAACAATTGTGTGTTAAACAATCGTTCTATTGTAATAAATAATGTAAATTTAAGGCTATTGTTTTTAGGCAATGTCTCTTTGTTTCATCTTCATTTTTATTCATTCGGTCATTATTAAACATCAGATGATTACGACAGCGTAAAAAAAAAATATTTTTTTTAAAAAAATCTTGTAACCTGTTAATAAAATTTCCAAGATTGGAAAATTGGAAATCCGGTTCCAACAAATATCGCCGCGTATATAGACCTGGTGCATTCTAAATATGAAGTTAAAAAGAAAGCGCTGTCCGCTGGTGTGGTTCGGAATTTTTGAGAAGGACTGCCTTTTCAGATGTCTATTGCGTCGTCTGACTGCTTTCAAAATTTAAATGTTCCGAAACTGCCTTCGCATTGCTGCAAAAGAGTAGACCGATTCAATAATATTATGCAAACTTTAATGCCAAGTTAAACCGAAATATATATATATTTACGATAAAACGTTAAATCATTACAAGGTTTTGGCTGAATTCTACATTAATTTGCCTTTTCACATCTCCAAGGTTTCTGAAAATGCAGACACCAAAATCAAAAATCAAGATGGCTGACAAGGTAAGCAATAACTTGTATACATTTGAAAGAAGAGCTGCTCTCTCTGTTTGTTTAGGTTATCATATCGATGAGAAATTCAAAGGCTACTCTTTATTTTGCCTCTTCACATCATTTTGAATTAAATTTCTTTTCACTTGAATATGAAATTTAAAAATAAAAATTATATGATCATGATATATGACAACATTTAGAGATAATTTCTTATTTATTGTACATTCGTAATATTGAGAGCACTTAAGAGTGTTAGATATTGTTATTTCAGATTTCAGACAGGTATGAATCCTAATGACGTCATACATGTTGCGAGGTGTATACAAAAAAGAGCTGCATGATATTGAAGAAATTGTTTTAAATCTACAGATGATAAATTTAATAAACAGATTTTATAAATACACTTTTAGTTGTGTCTGTTGTTAATATCTTAACAGAACTGAGATGTTCTCGCCGACGAAAAGTTTCAAAATTTCAGTTATAATTAAAAGGGAAGTTTTCGCACTTAAATTTTATCTGATTAAAAATTTAGAACATAAAAGATGAAGGATTTATTTTAATTACAACAGTAGAAAATATTAGTTTATAAAATGTGTGTTGTGAGGTGATAAATTTCAATTTCATAACCACAAATCGTATGCCCCGAAAAAATAATTCTGAGTTTAACCCCTTAACTTTTTTATTTTACTATCGAATAAGATGACACCACCTATTTTCGGAATATTTTCTTATTTTGATTCAAATGGAAATCCATTGAATACTTGACTAATCTCAGCATTCGAAGTAATTTTAATATTGAATTATAATCGTTATGAATAGTTTATTTTTTGCTTACAACTATTAAAATTCGATAAATCGATGCACGTATGGCACTCGGGCAAAACAGTTAAGCGGTTAATTACTTCAAAATTAGCATAATATATGTGCTAAGTTTAATAATTATAATTAATTTATTTAAATTTGAATATGCTAAAAATAAAATTTTCAAAAAAAATCAATGTTGTCGAACTTGAAAATCTGAAAAATATTTCGCATGATAACCTTTAAAAATTAATACTGTTGCCTAGAAAAGATAAAAAGAGGTTTAACAGATGCTTTATTCTTGCAAGTATTGTTGTATAATATTTTATAGGATTGGACTTATTGGAACGGATTTTATGTTTACCGACATTTAAAGCAAATGTTTAGAAGAAAGATAAATAATAATAATAATAATTAAACCTTATCATTCTATCATAAACATTCCTATTAGATGCTTTGTTAAAAGGATAATTTATAAACTTTTGACTTTTCAAAACTGTTCAAAAGAATTTTTTTCTGTAAAAATTTAAATATCCTCTATTTTATTAGATTAAATTTGAAAATAAATTTTTTTGAAAATACAAATTTTCCAGTTTCCTCTGATGGTTTTCTACTTTTTCTTAGCTCTTAGTTTATAAGTCATTATTATATATATTACAAAATCTCGAAATCGATTTTTTTCCCCACAAAATTTCCACCAGAAGGCGCCAATAATAGGAAATCAAAATTTAAATAAATTATTCGATTAATTTTTAATTACACTCTGAAAATATTTGAAAAGTATATTGTCATCAAGGACACACAATTCCAAAATTCTCTCAAATGAATTAAATAAAAAATTATTTACAAAATCCGATTTTTTTTTCAAGCTATAAGACAAAAAATAAGTGTATAAAAATGAAGAATATTGTTTATTTTTGAAAGCTAAATTCTATCCGGCGTAGCAATAACTTTTTAATACATAATTATCATATTGAGCACTATTGAACATAGTTTAATAATACACAAGAACTGCGATTTCAATTTGAAGCATTTTCTAAAAAATATAACAAATGGAGGTGCGGGGGATCGAACCCCGGGCCTTTCACATGCAAAGCGAACGCTCTACCACTGAGCTACACCCCCTTCGTTAGCAGACTAGTTTTCAACATTCAGTTTGAAAATCGTGATCTGTAGAACAGGTTTATCAACATTGATTAGGGTCAGTCAAACTAAGTAAACCTTAACACAAGTAGGAAATGAAACAAGATGGTCATTAAGGAATTCGAAGGGTGTTCTGCTGCTGCTTTTAGCACATCTGTTGAGTGATACTCTGTTCGTGATTATGAAAATAGAATTGAAACTTGTTTCCCATTTGTTTTCTTGGTAATATGATTCTAGTTTATCTCGCGAATAAGATTTTAGGGGACATTTAGATTATAATCATTTCAATATTATTCATTCTTTGCACTTTTAAACTGAAGTATGAAACGCGAGAAACCACTCACACAAGTAAAAACGCTATGTAAAAAAAAAAAAAAAAAAACATTTTTTTTAGTGCATATTATTATTATAAAATTTTTAATCCATATTCTTAGTACATACTTTAAATAAATATCTAGTGTAAATTAATTGTTTTGCATTACCTTTGCCTTTCTAATTATTCGCTAACTAGGCTTTGGGGCGAGTTAGAAGATCGCGTGACATATTCTTTTAATTTAATTTGCATTGGATGGATAAAATTATTTAAGATGTAATATTCTTTGAGCAAAATATTTAAATCTTTATAAAAAGCACAATTATGTTTATTAACTAGTTATTAACTTTTAAAATGTAACTTAATAAAAACCTAATATTTTTATGAAACTATTTCCATTTTTTTTAATTGTCGCAAAAAATAAAATGCATTGATTTATATTTTTCAATGCATGGATATGCATTGAAAAATATAAATGCTCCATTTAATAAAGATCAAATAATAATAAAATATATATAAACTTTGCAAAGAGCACGAGCATACTCAGAATAAGGCTCTATTGTACACAAAATACAAAATCACAAAAACCACAAATCACGAAATCTTGGCATCTAGATTTTCTAAATGACTGTCGCTGCAATAGCTGGAAGCAATAATTCAGGGTTGGAGCCTAAAAAGACCATCACCGACTATAAAAAGATATTCCTAACCATTGTTCATTCTCTTTCATAACAGTGTGTATTCCGTCAGTGGAGTAGAGATAACTCGATCCCTCGGCATTATTACGCCCATCAAGGAATAACGAGGACTTGCATAGTTATTGAGGAGTTTCTCCTCAATGTACTTCCAATGCCCATCCTGATGAGAAGAGGAATCTGAAATTGTTTAAACCATTTTTAGCTCTTATTTAAAAAATGGCAGGCATTTAACTTCCTACTTGATTTTGATAAGTAGTTTTCAAATTTTGCAAACGAATATAAATTTAATGCTCTGTTAATGTACAAAATTTCCAAAGAAAAAAACAAGATACTTTTAAGAAACGTTCATGTAGCAAGAATTCGCTAAACATCGAAACCTTTTGTTCCTCTTTCGCTGTTTATTTAGAAACAAAACGAGTCATTTTCGAAATTCTGTGACAATAGCACGTAAAGGAGAGAGGTATTTATATGAAAGGACGCGAAACAATGGATCTTGCGTTGTTGAACCGTAGCAAATTATCGGTCAAAAACTCACTAATGCAAGCAAAACAAAAGTTACATTCAGACTTTGGGATATCTCTACTTCAGTCATAAATCTCGCACAAAGCATTGTCTGCGGAAACTTTGGGAGGAATGGTCACTTTATTACTGCTAGGAGCTGTTCATATTTTCCCAAAATGGACATCGAAAGGGGAGGGGGGCAAAACTGAAAAAAAAAGCCTAAACAGAATAGGAAAATTTATTGTGATATATCGTTTTTAAATTACAATGATAGTAATTTTCTTTCATTTTTTAATTTAAAAAAATGCAGACGATCTCAACATATTCTCAACAGAACTTGTTTATATTTTGTTTAGTAATTTTGTTGCCTTTGTTTTGATGCAAAACGGTATTTGATTTAGACTTAAACAAATATTTTATTTCCTAAAGCAAATATTACATATTACATTTTTTTTCTTTCAGTAGATTCAATGAATTTTTTATGTTTATATGCTTAGGTGTTTAAATTTTAGAAGAAAATAAAAACAGCATGGACTTAATATGAAGCATTGCAAAAAGATAAAAAAATCTTAGTTCTTATATGAATATTAATACTCGATTTTTAAGAAAGTTTCATTTTAATTTAATAGGCAAATCATTACTTATCGACATCATTATATTAAATATATTCACAATGCATCAAAATGCAACTGATTTTTAAACTAAAGTGTTTAAAAAATACCGGTATGTTAAAAGACCATAGATAATTTATGTAATACCTCTAATGTATATAAGTAAAACGTTTCAAAACACAAATTAATAAATTTAATAAAAACTAAATTTTATTAGGTACTAAAAAAGTACAATCCTTTACTTTATTTAATTTCTACATTCTGTATTCACTTTATAAATCTTACGATAACTTGAAACCAATTTTTCTCCAATTAACCACCAGGTGGCGCAACTGAGGAAATTGAAATTAATTTAATTGATTCATAATTAAGTTCTGAAATATAGCGTATTGTTCTCATAAATACGTATAAGGGCAATTCAAACTGTAACATATTAGAATGCTAGTGAAAAATTAATAGCAAAAAAATAAATATTTCGTTAAAAATACGAAAAAAATGAAAAAAAATTTAAAAAGTTTTTTTAAATACAGTTAGTTCATAGTATGAAAATGTAAACGCAGTTCCTAAAAATATTTTTTCATGGATTGCTCGCGATTTTTTTTTTAAATTTGTCCATAAATATCTGAATAGTTAGTATTTAGCAATAGTTCTGAATAGTTAGCCTTTCGTGCTTGCTTCTCACAATTATGGTTGCCTTAGTGTTATGATCATTGTAAAGGAATTATCATAAAGAAGAAATAACAAAAATAGAATTAAACGTAGTTATAATTACATCTATTCCTATTTTGTTCTTCCCATTAAAAAAAATTCTATTTTATTGGTTCTAGATTTATTTTATTTCAATTAAATCATTAATTTGTTTGGGGGGGATTTTGTCGAATGTTTCCTAATTCGTCTAATTAGAGTTTTTGAAATGAAAATCAAAAGATCTGGGCTCTATGATAAAACTATCATATTTTTGCATTTTTAGGAATTCGGTGTTTTTCCCTCTTATAATAAATGTCATAATATGTATTGTTATTAAAGTCAATATATATTGCAGAAATATCTTAAAATGAATGTATATTTCAAGTTAAACATATTTTTCAGCGTTTTCTTTTTATTTGAATAAGGAGAATGCGGCATCGTTAAAAAACATTTTGCAAGATATCGCAAACTTTATTTGATGGAAATTTCTCATTTCTTGAAAGAAAAGCCTTTAAGTTTGTTTTTACAATTATTAGGGGGATATATTTCTGTAAAATATTTCAAAGTTAATTATAATTTTGGTTTAAACAAATACTATAAGAGAGAAGGAAAAAAGAAAATGGCTACATTAAAATCTCAGTCGTTGGCAAGAAAAAATAATAATTTTGGCGATCTATCAAATGGCGATAATTGCCAAAGTTGGCGAGCTCTTCTTATCGAGCCGTAATCTTTATTTCCCGCTCTGCTGCTTGTACCACTCGTGCGTTTCGTTCTAAAACCAAGTATCGCACGGTGCGCTATGAATCTAACGGATTTTTTTTTAATTGCTGTGCATTGGAAATTGCCAATCCGTGAAAGGTCCCTCATTCCAACGTGTTTTTTTTTGTTTCGTCATTACTTTTCCTCTTCACGACTGGCTTGATACCAATTAAGAATGGGGTGTGTTTAAATTTCGTATCGAATTCCCTTTGTACTAATAAGAGCTCTTCCTTTAGCAAGTTGTTCTTGTCAAAGAAAATAATGAGAATTGTTTGTTTGTCGAACGTTTATCTTCTTTTCCCATTTGAGTAATAACGGAAATTCTCATACGAACAACGCCTGTATCGCATATACTTGTCTCAAAATTAATGTTCCACTTTCGAAAAAAAAAAGGTGTTAGATGTCGTTAAGAGATTGACGTTCCGAGTTCCGTTGAGATTGCAAAAAAATTAAAATGGCTGACACGTGTGTTCAATTTTTTTTGTTCTATTT
>JAPMOR010086279.1:0-16935 GCA_026543865.1 Argiope aurantia
TAGTGAAAAGAATCACTTGTTAATACTTCAAATAAATAAGTAATATAGTTGCAATCCAGATTATAGTTGCAATCTTAGTTGGAAAAATAAATATTTTTTTCGATATACTTTAAACACGAAATCTTTTCTACACTTTCTGTTCTCATGCAACGATGTATAAAACCTAATTTCATTAGTATTTCATTATTTAAAGAAATTTTTTAAATAAATATTTGGTTTATTTTTTAAATATTTTATATTATTTTCTTTTCCTTTTATGAAAGTATTACTGTTTTATAAGGAAATAATCTAAATGAATGTGTTGTATGCCTCAAAAAATATTTCGATTAAAGAAAACAATTTTCTCACAATACGATTTTCCAAAATATATCACTTATTTCTCCCTATTATCCTTTTCCATTTCAAATTATGAAATCTATGCCAGACTTCACGAAATAATTTCAATTACTAATAAACTTCCTGGCACGGGAACCTTTGAAATATCTGTTTGCAGTTACTCCATACATGACCAGGAAACTTGCTGAAATCTTTGCCTTATTTTCAAGCGCAATAACATGACATCATAGAAGATAATAATTTACTCCTCCTCAAAGCAAGATAATGATAAGAAAGAATCATCAGCCCTTCATCAGCCCTTCATCAGAATCATCAGTTAAAAAATGTTTTGAAGGGATTTAATTTTGAGCAACATCATGTATATATCATTTAACATCAGATAAATATTGTATGACGACATCCAAAAAGAAATATTCCAAAAAGAGAAGCATATCGAATGTAAAATGCTTAAGAAGATGTGCTTTGTAAATCCCATGAACTTCCGTATCAAAACGATGATAATTGATCGGAAAAAAAAGGCGTGCAAAATATGCATTCGGTTTCCAGGTATTTATGTATTAATGGCAGCTCAGTGATTAATCGCCAAAAATCACGTGCTGTTAAGCTCTTTCTTAATTATTATTCGTCAATAGTATGTGCTTAGTAATAATTTGTTTGAGAGTATGCGAGAAAGTTTCAGGGTGGCATCTTCGACTGGTTTTTGCTATAGATAATGTTCAATGAAACTTAATAACTTTTGTCTTGAAATTAGAAGCTTACTGCTGGTCGCATTTGTTTCGTAAGTTATTTTTATCGCAAAAGATATCATTTAGTGTCTAATGCATTATGATAACATACAGGACTGTTAGAAGGGTGCGAAAGTGCCCTGGGAGGCATTTCCTGTACAACCAATTTAATGTGATTGATGCTGTTAGATCCCTGACAGTCACTGTTACTCAAAGGATTACACCCCTTTCCCCTAGGGCACAGCAATGAGGTTTCAGTTTCCTTCCCTATGTATTTCTAAGAACTAGATGGGTGGCAAGATGACTATGGTGTTTTAAAATGTACCCGCCTAAGTGAAGGACAGCCATAAAGGGAAGATCACACACCTGGTTTAACTCGTTATATGAATACATAGAAAATAATCCAACCCTTAATCCAAAACGCAGGTCTTTGAAGATTGAGTTCAGTTTCTGAAATTTTTAACTCAATAAGTAGTGGAAATCGTGAAGTTTGAATAAAAAATGTAAGATAATAATGCACAATAATCCCGCTTAATTTATTTATTAAGACTAGGCAGCTGCCTAGCCTTTAGGCTAAAAGGATACAGCGGGCAGATGGATTCTAAAAATAAATGTTAGGAAATAAATTTTTTGAACAGAAGAATCCTATGAATTATAAAATATTATGATAATATTTACCCCTAACAAAGTATGATTATTCAGGGCTCTAACTATTTCACTGCATTCACTAATTTTTACTGTATTTATAAACACTAATCGTCCGCTTAAATTAACATATATACAAAAATGAATGCCGCCGAGTCATAATTTAAATTAAATAAATAGAATACAAACATATACATAATAACATATTATGTATCTGTAAAATAAAATATATATTTAATGAATAATATATTAAGTAAAATGAAGAAAAAGTTGAAGAAAAGTATTCAAATTTGAAACTGAACTGTTCCATTATTAAAGGAGGAATCTAAAATTTATTAATAACTGGTAATTGACTAGCTAATTTGAAACATGTCGATGCATATACTAATGATTTTTTTTTTGATAATGCGCATTATTATTCTAAATGATATTTCAGAAGTTATTTAACTGATTATTTCATATAATAACATGTAGATAAAGCGACGGAATATCAAATGCAAAATCGAGGATTTTATATTTTTGTACTTAATTCTATAGTAAAGAAATTCGAATATGCATTTTGGAGACTTTTTTTCCCCCATCCGATTGAAGCTAAAATTTGACACTGAATTGCTATTTTAGTAAAAGATTACCTCATTTGTCTAAGTCACTGCGTGTTCAATTATTGCATTTGCATTCATTTGAAAGAACTTAGAGACGGTTAACCTATTGGTGGATTTGGTTCAAAATTTGATACGAATCTATATTTAAGATGCTAGATTTGCATACAAAGTTTTAGCTCTTATCAATTGTAGCTATCGTTTCCGCTTGTACTAGGCCAACAACAGGATGACAAACTTTCTTTGAATGTATTTCTATCAAAGTCTGACAGAAATTTGCAAACGACATGAATTCCATAAACCGAATTTATTCTTCTAACTCAAAGCATTCTTGATTCATTGTGTTCTCAGATAGAAAACAAAATTGCATGTTTTCGAACTCAGGTAGGTGTGAAAGTAAAGATTCGTCAAAACCTCGAGTTCTTATTGTTATTTATTTATTTATTTATTTACGACTGAAATACTTCATTTTGTATAAATCGTATATGAGAAAGTAGTTAAATCTTTTCAAGATCTTTGAGTATGAAAATCCTCTCTCTCTGTATATATATATGTGTGTGTGTGTGTAATGATTTTAGCATTATCAATAAATAGAATGATACTCGACATTCTTCTTAATCGCAAATATTTTCAATTAATCAACTAATATATTTCTTAAAGCAATAAACGAAATATTATTTTAAGTCTGGAGGACCTAAAAATTGAAGAAAGTAAAAGAATTGTACATCATGAACTGATAATGATATTTTGATGAAATAGGAATTATAATTTGAAAAAGTGACTGAATTAATACTGAGTAACTGAGCTAAATTATCATAGTAAACTCCTCATATAAACCGCTTTTTTTTTAGTTAAATTCATAAATCTGAACAAAATATCGAAATGTTTTTCCCTTGGTAATTAGTAAATCAGAATTTTTCATTCAGAAATAGGAGAAATATAGTTGTATAATAACAAAAATAATTCTTTGAATGCTTTCCACCTTACTACAATATCTAAAATAATTTTTATAGAAGTTTCATGACCATAAATCAATTTTCCATACTTAAATAATGACTTCACTTGACTTTTCCATACTTGAACGTACATTAAAAACAATAGGAGATAGTATTTTAAAGGAATTCATTTCTAGTAATTTCCTATAACTGGAATTGCTAAAAAATATATCTATTTTTAGTAGCAAGTTGAATGAGTTTATAAATTTTGCTTTAATAAATATTTTGGCAATTATTCATTTTTTTTTATAAAGCACACCTATTTTTGGTTTATTTTTTTCCATTTCGGTATAAACTTGTTTCTTCGTTTAATTCATAAAGGGCCTTTATTGATTCATTCATAATTTTTTTAAATTCAAATCTGAAAGAAAAGACATCATTGAAAACTGCAGACAAGATTTTTATGAATTAATCTTCTGAATCTAAAACAATAACAATCAGCTATTCTTTATTAAAATGAGTTGACCATCGAAAGGTTTATTCATAAATTTTGGAGCAAGCAGACTTTGGTTATTATTAGTCTTATATGTCTTGCTTTATTAGTAGTCTCAGTGATTTTGTTTTAAAAGAAAATAATGAAAAAAAATAAAAAAAATACGAAAATATGCGTTATGAGCAGTGAATTCTTTTTCATGTTGAAATGTAAATTCTTTTCTTTGAGTGAAATAGATTAAAATGTATCGGATTTCTATTGACTTCAAATTCCCCACGTTGTAAATGATATGCAGGCCTTTTCCATCCTTTCTTTTTTCTTTTTTCACTATTTTTATTTCTTTAATTTTTTCCCCTCTTACTTTTATTTGTTATACTTAGGCTTTGAAAAAAAATAGAATTATTAAAAATATTGAAATTCAATATCATTTACCAGTTCCATTGATTTAATTGCAGTAAACAATAATTAATAAAGCTGACTTCTGATTTCATTCGAAACAAAATTTGTCTTAGTACTTTAGGTAGAACACAATTTTTGCTAATGGTAACTTTATTGGCAATCATGTATCTATTTTTACATGTAATCGTACTCATGTTGTTTTCGGAGATTTTTTCATTCGATCTTATACTTTTCTGAATCATAAGGACTTACTACCTATTCCTTTTTTCCTCATGAAAGTATCTATAAGAAGGTATACTGTGGATAAAACCCGACATGCAAGATGAAAAAATACTTAAAAATGCTCCTAAAACTATCAAATTTGGGAAGTAGTTACTTTTTGAATAATAAATACGCACTGAGAAAGAAGTTTGTAAAACTTTAATTGGATGATTAATTAAAAATCATTCAAAATTCTAACACTTTTCCTCAATTCACTCTTTTTTTTTTTTTTTTTTTCTGCCTTTCTCTTTTATAACTAGTTGAAAATCCATTTCATTATCAGTGTAAGAGACAATATTTTTTCTGAAAAAAATTTGTTACGAAATTGTTTTGATAGATACTTGGACAGTCATGCGACCATCTTATTTTCGGATACACAATTTCGCCTGAACAAACAATGCGACCACAACAAATTTACCAACATTTGTGAAATACGATTACCATTATCTAGATAAATCATTGTGCTTATTGCATGTCTTGATGCAACAATGTATTTATGAACCAATTATTGAGAATGTAGTGTAAAGAAACTTTTTAGCAATGATAATAATAATAATAATGAAAACAAAACATTCAAATCAGCATTAATAAATATTCCGCTTCCAAAATAACAAAGAATACAAAGGGAAAAGTTTGTAAAACTCAAAAAATTACAACTAGAGATTTTAATATATTCTAGCGTTTTTTATTTTCTCAAGTCTTTCTTCAGAATGGATTTTTTTTCTTTGGATTTATGCCTTTGTATCTATCTGTCCATACATGTACGTACATAATGAATCAAAAATTCAACGATTACATGCTATTTTTAATATATGGCCAGAAATGGTAAAAACGAAAATTCAGTTAATGTAATTCAAAATCTCCATTAAATTTCTTAGACAAAATTATTTTTTGGCACACATTGAAAATGACTATTTTTTCTGTGAATATTTTTGTATAGGAATTTGTAATTTCAAATCTTTGAATTATGTCTCCGATCCTTGTGAAGTTTCCAAGAGAGATGTCTGTAAAAGAGCGCAAAAGATTTCTTACTTTTGCGATGGCGTAAAGGTACTTTCTTGGGATAACAGTTTCCGAAGTTATTGCAAGAAGACGCAATCAATACAAAATTCACAAAGCGATTGCATTACGATAATGACAGAACATCTGAGAAAACACAATTTTTAAAACACCTAAAATATTTTAATTAATATCTAACAACTGGACAAAGTTATTTTTGAACTAGCACTATAAGTGAAGATTTTTTTATTTGGATTTTCTTATATATCCGGAAGATGAAGTGAGTGCATTTCCAATTTTTTAACATGGAAGCAAACATGTTTATTTTCTTAAAGCAGCATGCAAATTTTCCGAAAGCGACTCCTATATCTTAAGATAATATCAAAATATATTCTTCGAATGATAGTTTCGAATACAGTACACTCCCGAATATTGGGTTCGCGACTATCCAGTCGAGTTCTTTTTTTTTTTTTTTTTTGTATTTTTTTATCGTAGTTAAATGAGAACGGCAAGGTTTTATTAAGGACTTTTTCAAAATCTAAAAACTAAGTTTTGACTCTTATCTTAGGGCTACCTTTTCATATCTGTGTAATCATTTATGCGCGAAAAATAAAATCAGTGCGAACCAATTTTCTGAAGAATTAGGCCTACGTTTGACGTTAAGGTTTTGTTTGTTTCCTGCATTTAAGTTGGCCATTACAGAATTTGTTAAAATGGGAACAGTTTATATAATCTAATTTCCTTTTTCTCTAATAAATTCTTTAAACGTGCAGTGCAGTATATAAAATATATCAACTCCCAGTACAGAGCCTTCTATTTTAAGTGGACACGTTACTGGCAACTGCTTCTATGTTTTACTGGGCCGCGTTCACATTCTGCTTGGCTTGAGATGAATGGAGGGCTTAGTACTCTATAAGAAGTAAGAAAATACGTATTATAACAGTGATTTTTGGTATAAAAACTTCGTCTTCTGGTATTGATGGGTAAAGAAATGAATTCGTAGAATTCCGGCTGATGCGGCTTTTTTGTTATCCGGCCAGTCCTTCCGCCACATTAGGCTGGATACTCGAGAGTATACTGTATATCGTTAAAAATAGTCAGTATTGCGATATTAATAAACAATATTAACAAACCATCAGTGATTTTAATTATATATAACACTTGGGCAAAATCAGTTTTAGATACACTTAATAAGTGGCAATTTTTTTGCAAATGTTCTTCTATACCAGAAATTGTAGTAGATACACTTGAAATTTTTTGAATTGGATTCGAATATGTCAGCGAATATTCTTTGTAAATTTCCTCTAGGAAGGACTTGTCCCAAACACCTGGATGAACTCGTGGTCATTCATTGTATGCCTTCGTTTTACTCCACGAGTGCAAAAGCTGTAACCACAAACCAATTAAAGCGTCGTCGATTTCCAGAGCACTCTCTCCTGGCGAGCTGTTTTGAACGACGCTTAATTAAGTACAACGCGAGGGGGGGGGGACTACTCGACTCTCAACAATGCAGGTCGGGAGACACGTGTTAAAAAACTCCTCACACAGACACCCTCCGATTCTCGCTCGACCAATGGGGGAGCGAGTCCACGCCCCTCGCCTCCCGTCGGCTCCCCGTGAGCCTGCATCACGATTCGCATCAGTTTGTGTTTTGCCCTAAGTGGCGAAACTTGCATGCGTTTTGTGCTCAGGTACGTGAATTCTTCTGTTACAAGAATGCGTCTCATGGATGTCATAGCGAGTGAGTGCATCCCTTTGAATTCTTTTCGAACGCTTTGATTGATCGTTATCTCTTATCTGAATCCTATTTAAACTAGACCGAGGGGAGCAGTTTTTGAAAAATGATCGATGATTCTTTTTAAATTTTGAATTAGCCATGACAAGTGATAATTATGGTATTTGTAAAGAATCTTTTGGGGCAGGGGATACTTAATTTTTAAGCTTATAGGGCTAGGATAAGATATAGTTTGTAGATAGCGTTTTGGCAACATATTATCTGGTTTGATAATTTTAATCCTGATTGAGATTACATGTAATTTTCAGAATCTTCCTAATTCCGCTAAATTTTAATAATTTATGAACTGACATGTAGTGTGTTAGAGCTTTATGGAAAATTCTTATTTTTAATTCCATCGCTTTACATATAAGTTAGGATCATTTTCAACTTTTTATAATTTCAATTGAGTTTCACCCAATCAACACGTGATACTGTAATTAACTATAAATAGAAAATTTCATGCGATTTGAATATCAATTTTGTCTTCAGTTTCCATAACACAACATTATTTCAACATGCAGATTTTTTCAACTGATTTTTTTAACCCACCGCTTTATATTTAAGTTAGGATCATTTTCAACTTTTTATAATTTTGATTGAATTGCATCTAATTAAACACGTGATATTGTAATTGACTATTTATAAAAAAAATTGTATTCGTTCTGCATATTAATTTTAACTTTAATTTTCAAAGCACAATATTATTTCAACAAGCATATTTATTACAAATGTCTAAGTACAACCTTATATTTCTAAATTTTCGAAATAATACTTTTTTAATATCATTATTATTTTAATTATTTGCAATGAAAATATTTATTAAAAATTGGTGGTGGTGTCGTACATGTTTTACAATGACATTTAATTAATTTGTGAAAATATATTTAATCTTTAGCTGTTGTAAGGAAGAAATCGTTCCTAACAGACTAGTTATATCTAATTACCTTAACTTGGTTCTTCTTGAATTTCGGTTCAAATATGAATTTCCAAATTAGATTAATTTAATTGTAACAATTTTAGGATTATGACACCTAATATTTAATTTAATTCCCATTTAATTATTTATTCTGTCAATAACACAGAGTTTACTTAGCTGGATTTAGATATTTTACTTTATGCTCTTTCCTTCAATGTTACTACATATTTCTTATTGAAAATTAAAAGAAATTGTTACTATCAAAGTTAGATAAGATAATGTATTGCATTTGAATTTGTATAATGTACTTAAAAGATAATATCTTCCATTTAACATTTTCTATAAATGAGTTTTGTAGAAAGTTTCAAGAACTGAATCGATTAGGGAAAATGTTTTGTCCAAAATGTTCGTCTTTTTGTACTTTTTTCAATAAAGTAACAATTCAAAATCGCATTTCTTTGATACAGTTTCACAATCATGTTAATCCTATTTAAACAGAAGGAATGAATCATAAAATATTAATTGTAATTTCATGCAATATTCATCTGATTTGTAGCCAGTGCGCATGTCTTGGACATACCTTAATACCATTAAATCTCTAACATGTGATTTTTTTTAACAAAATGTATAAATCTATATAAAAGATCTAAAGAATAGTGGAGAAACAACTTAATCTCAAACTTACCTTTTTAATTGAAATTAATTAATAAAATCATTAGCTGCTTAGTTAAAATTTCTTTATTAAATACTTTCCTTGTAATTATAAATCTAGTAAATGAATAATTTTAGTAACCAGTTATTAAATTATTCAAAAAAAACTTAAAAAAAGCAAAATTAATGGCAAAGCTATTATGAATAGCAAACGCAGTATGAGATTAACGCTTCCTTGACTGTTAAGGTAAATTAAAGGCCAAACACGAGAATGTAGGAGGAAGGTGAAGTGTCACGTAGAATTGTCCACCACATTTACGCACACCCTTGCCTGCAGCCAAAAGGCTTGGACTTGTCGCCATTAACCCATTGATTATTGATGCCGTGGATTATTGGCTGCAGTCCGGGGTCACTTATCAGAAAAGCAATTCGGGGACAAACCCTTATTTGAATAGGGACACATTTCTTTGCTTGTCTGCCCAGAGGGAGGAAGAACACCCCTGAGGTCTTTGTCTTCCAACCCCTCTAAGGAACATGAGTGATCGTCCTTATGTGTCAAGTATATAATAAGAACCTCACAGTTGCTAGTTTCAACATACTTGTAGATAATATTTTTATCTGTCTCCACTCTGACAGCAGTAATAAGATTCTTCACATGAGGAAATGGTTTTTGGATTGCATTAGAATTAATATTCTGGAGAAAAGAATTCCTATATGCATTCATTTCTATAATTCCTTAGAAGATACAGACAAATCCAACTGGATTTAGCATTCAATATTTTACATATATTGAATGTAATTACTCAGGAAAAGATCATAATAATCAGTATATTTTATTAACGATATTTCATGAATTCTTATCGAGTTACACGAAATTATTTTAATATCTTTTTTATATTTTTATTATATTATCTATGGTAATAATTGTTATAGCTAATAATAATTAACCAAAAAATAATTAAATTTTTTTAATATTCAATCAACCCTTTCTGGGACCCTGGGAAAGTATGCTTCCCACCAGACTTTTTAATTGTTGCACGAAATTACTGGCCCAAGTTCAGACAAATTTTTCAATAATTCAGAAACTTAGAAGTTTCAGCTCCTTACTTCACATACAATGATTATTACTTAATTACTAATTAACCAAATTAATTAATCAAATTAAATTAGATTTATTTAATAAGCTAAATGAATCTCTTTTCTTAAGCAAATCTTAATAATATTTTAATGTTACATGATTAGAAAAAAAATGGCATTTTAAAGGTTTAAGAGGATTAATTCAACATTTAATATTCAAATAAAAGACAAGGTTTTGAGAAAAAAAAGTTCGGAATTCTATATAAGAGTCATAGAATTAACTCTTGTATATGACATATAAATAAAGTTAACTTATTTTTTTAAAAATATTTCGCTAGATTTAACAAAAATTAGTAAATATTAGATATTAACCTAAAGAGATGCATGCTAATTTTCCTTATCGAAAAATGTTATTGGGGTTGCGTATTTAGAATTGCATACATTTCTTTAAAATGACTCGCAATTTATCAGTTCCTCCATGTTTCTTTAATTGTAAAAATGGCAATACAACATTCCTCCTCCTTTTTTTGCAAGAAAAGAGAAAGAAAATCAAATTAATATCATGTGCTTTGAAGCATATATAAAAAATAACGATCCTATTGTGGATAATTTTTATTCAATAATTTATTTTAATGTTGAAATAAAAAGTTTATGTATACATTATACCCGATGTTTTTATATTCTTCTCTTTTTATTCCAATTTTCTTGGAATTTTCGAATAACATATTACTTTATCGAAACTGATATTCTTAAAAGCATTTGATTCAAATGTTATTCAACTATATATTTCTGTAATTATAAATAAATTCTGGATTCCTTACTGTTATTTTTCCTTCAATTAACATTTTATACTTAAAAAACATAACAATAAAAAGCGCCTTATCATATCATTTTTAATGATTAAAAATTCATAAATTATATTTCTGAAATTATAATTTTTTCAAGATAAGTCATAATTTTTTAAGTATCTCCTTCAAATTCTAATCGTCCAATTTTCTCTGTCACATAATAGAATATCAAAAAATATTTTTTTATTAATAATTTTGATACTTTTCATGTCAAAATAGAAGAAAAATGCAGTTTTAAATAGAAATTGCAAGCAGCTCAATTCAGTAAAATTGAACAGTTAGTAGTAATTCAACAAAAAATATTAAAACATAAAAATCTTATAAAAGTACACATTCCTAACCTTCCAATTCTTCAGAAAAAAAAAAGGAAGACTGATTTTTATTTTATTACTTTTATTACCATTAACTTATTTATACTATTATTACCTCCCCCCCCCCTTCACTTTTTTATAGGTATATACAGGTATACAAAAAAAATCATAAAAATTTTTTTATTATATTTTTATTTTCATATTTTTGACTGTCATTACAGATTTATACAGTAAATTGTATTTTAAAAAACGCTATAAAATTGTGTAATATAAGGGCCAAATTTTGAATATATTCTCATAACGAATTATTCAGTCAAAATTTTTTTAAATATGTCTACTTTATTTTTAAAAAAATGCATTTTATTGCAAATGTATTTTATCGCTAATTTCCTAAATTCATATCGTTTTTGTGTATCTTCAAATGACGGAAATAAAAATGCAAATAAAATCTTTCTTTTTGAACCATAAATTTCTATGAAGAATGCTATTTTACTAAATGCTGAGAATCAGAAAGTATAATTTTGACAATTCTTACTTTGTATTATCAACATGAAATCAATCCTTTAAATTACATTCATGAATTAGTTTACTGTATTCATACAATGAATTTTTTAGTTGGAAAGCTACAATGAAACCTTTTATAGAAATTTAGAAAGTAAAAAATCGGGACTTGAATTTGAATATTTGGTATTTTTTTAACGGTTTTTAAAAAGATCTTATATATTCCTAAAATTAAATTTGTCCCTTCAGTATATTTCCAGATAAATTTTTGCCTTTTCTATTCAAGCCTTAAATGAATTAATCAATACTTTTTTATAGTGTTTCTAAAAATATTTTTCTTATCCCATTAGGTAATAATATCAAAATGTGAAACATCGTGAAGAATTGCAAAAATATTTTGGTTTATTAAACAATATTTACCAAATGTTTATATAAAATATCACTGTATTGCTTCCAAAAATCACATTTTTGATTTCAAAAACATATTAGCAATAGCAAGAACATTTTAATGAAACTAAAAGGAATATAACTTCAAAAAGTTTTAATTAAAAACTTTTCTCGAACAGCCATAAATAATTTAAGAAAAGATGTCGCGAAATTTAAAGACTACCAAATAAACTATATTAATGAGAACATTTTTCTTTTTTGAAAACTAAAATTTAAGAAAGGTATGCTAAAAAGGTATTTTTTAACATGCAACATTAGAAACCGGAGAAAAAGAATAAGGAAATGTTTTGTTACAAATCTCATATTAGTGTCTCAATTTTTCAGAAAAAAGGAATCTAGCATTTAACATTTTTTAGATATCGACAGAGTAAATTATGTCCTGATTAGTTAACAAGACCTGGTAGCATAGATATAATCCCTAGAATAAGTTTAATTATTTTTTTAGTATTACTAAAAGTTGGAAAGAAATCATGCATATAACATACATAGTACAAACAATTTATAATTTTTTTTAATTATTATAAATTTATTTTACAGAACGATAGTGCGTTAGTTAAACAATTTCAACACATATTATCAAATTAATGTTTGTCCAAACAACATATCCTACTTCTTTGACCATGAATATTTAAATTTCTTGAAAATGGATGTTAGTATGTTAATTTAAAGAAAGTTAATGCCGAAGCCCTTCCTTCAGTATACTTTTTTTTGCGTATAGTAAAGAAGAAAAAAACCATAACGGTGTTCTTTTCCCGACAGGACTGAATGGTGGCGTAGCTACACCCACATCCTGGTCCACAGATACCCCAGACGACCAGTCCATGTCACCCACTAGTTGCGCCACTTTTTCCGATGCCGATGCGGAATTGTCCTTCACCATCGGAGTGACAGAGAACACGCCGTACGCCTGCCACTTCTGTGATAAAGCCTTTCCCAGACAGAGTTACCTTAAGAGGCATGAGCAGGTAAGGCTCTCCAAACTTCTTAATCCCTTTTCAAAACTGAGGAAAAGAAAAATGGCCTCGTTTTTATGTAGAATTCATTTTTTATAGTTTCTATGTGATTGATGAAAATTAAATCCATCATAAAAATATATCTATAAATTCAAAAATAACTAACCGAACTAGTTAATTTATTCCCCACAGTAAAAGGCACATGCAACGTAATTAAATTAAAGTTCTCTTTCCCAAATAATTAATCAAAATATTATTTTATATTAATAATTGTATCATAAAAATATTAATTTAACTATTTTAACAAATTTCATAACGCTGGAGCTTTATGCATTCAACTAACTAGTTCCAATTAATTTTAATCTTTCCCCAAACTTACCAAATATAGTTGCTATTCCGAATTATGATATGGAGGTGCTCGCGACCACTTTGTCACACCGCGGAACTCCGAAACATCACGACTGTTGCCTTTGCCAAATTCAAAATAAACAGTTCATACGAAATTTTATTTTTAAAACTTTCTTGGTGAAATTAAAGGAAATATTTCAAATAAGGGAGATTTTCTCCATTATTTTAGTTCATTAGTAAAGAAAAATAGCATCGAATCGCATACTGGTATGATTTTTCCTCCTTTATATTTTAATCTAGATTAGGCCTAGCTTATTAGAATAATGCCAAATTTCTTCAGACATAAAAGCAAAGCAAAAAAGGAAAGAAAAAGCCAAGTCTCAATTTTTTTTTAAAGTGGAAACATTTCACTAGATATTAAAGGAAAAAAAATGAAGGTCCCCCCCCTTTTAAATCCCAGTAAAATAACTTCTATGAAATAAGTTGTTGAAATTGTACGTAAAACAAAATCCAGCTCTACGAATTAGTTAGTTAGTTAGACATAATAACGTCATTACGAAAAAGCTAATATTTTACGAATTTCGAATTCAGAATTTGAAATTGCGCCCGAATGAGCATATTAACATTCAAAATTAGAATCAACATTAATTTGTTGCAAAACAGACTGCTTAAATTGTTTTAATATAAATTTTTAAAAATTGTGAATGGAGCAAACTCAAATAAAAATAGTTAGATTATAAAAGATTTTTGATAATAAGTCAAAAATTCAAAATTTTGAATGAAAAAAAAAACTGATAATTATAGTTTAATCTTTAGAGAAGCGAAATCAATATTTCCCCCTTAAAATGGATTTTTATGGAGACACAGGAAAGTATTTCCCCCCTTTTGTAAAATTATTTGAAGATATAATCCTTTGTTTTTTTAAGACACGTTAGAGGTTATATATTCTTTCTTATTTTAGCATCTATTTAGAAGCATATCTATCCCACATACCTCTGATACAATATCCAAGTATCTATATACATGTAGATAAGGGAGAAGACATATTACCGCTTAGAGGAGAAATTTTGGCAAAACATTTGCATTACTTCTAAAAAATGCTAAGAACTCTGTCTTAAGAGAATATCAATATTGTAGAGAAAAGGAAGATAGTGTGGCTTCAATTTGTAACTTACAAATCAGAATTTGATAGATTAATTTCTTATATAGATATGGAATTATAGCTGAGTAAAAGCAATATTTATATCGCATACCAAGGTAAGTTACGCGTATGCTAAAGGCACCAAACAGACTGCTGAAAAATCTCTAAATGAATGCATATACTGATCATTCAGCACAAGATAATTATTTCCATTATAATTTAAATCCTGCTCGTATATATTTTTTCAGTCTTGAAATAAAAGTTGCGAAAATAAAGTGATGGTGATATTTGCACTTTATGCTATCTATATTATCTGATACAGGTGTATGTTCTATGGTTCGTAAGAACACACTGTAATAATGTACAAATATCTATAATTAAACTGGGATTCTAATAAATCTTATTCTGCATAAAAAACTAATTAATATATGAAAATTATTTTAAACATTCCCAGTTGAATTGATTCCTGAATTAAAAATAGGAAAGCCTCACCTCAAATGTGTGTGCTGATTAACTTGCATTAACTAAGATTCATTAACTAATTGGAGCTAAATTATTTTTCAGATTTGCTTATAGATTTTACATGGCATTTTTTAATGCCATGTTCATTATAATCTTTTCATTTTCCTTTCCCTTTTTTTTTTTTTTTTTTTTTTTTTGTTAACTGCAAAGTGGTGCACGTGCTTTTTTTTAAATAATGAAATATTAACGATTTAGTTTAGGAATGTGATTTTAAAATAGTTGGATAAAAGGTCAACTTATCAATAAACAATTATAAAATAATTTAATTCGTTTCTTTTATAGAAAATAATTTATAGTTTAGAGCAGTTATTTTTTGTTGTTGTTGTTGTTGCTTTCTGATATTTTATTTACTTAACAAATTGTCTAAATTACATTATATTTAAAAATTCATTTTACAAACTGTAAAGATGGATATCTTGCACCTGAATTATTGAGATAATGTGAAAGGCACACCTCGAGTTCAACATTTGCTTTAACAAAAAATTCATTTAAATCGCTTCATCGTGAAATCATTTAAATAACTTTTCGTGATAAAGATGTATCCCCAGCTCTCCAAAAACAAATTATAAGTACTAACTTTGAAATTATAAGTTAATACTGAGTGAATACTTAAATTAGTTAATATTTGACTCTTTTCTATTAAATGCTGTAAGAATAATCAAATTGAGCTTAAGCTGGCACGTGTTTATATTATTATTTTAGAGAACTAAATACAGATATTCCAACAATGCTGTCCAATTCTGAAAAAAATGAGAAGTAGTAAAACGTGATGTATCAACACGCTCAGGTATCACTGTATCTTTCTGGCAACATCTTTGCCTGGGGTCTGCATTTTGCTCGCACGAAACACGTTTAACGTGATGAAACTCAAACTCTCCTATTAATGCGTCCCAAATTGATAATTTTCTATCCCCCCTACCTCCGACTTATCGATAACATTTCTACCTTATAGGAATTACAAAACCCAAATGCGGTTGCATCTAGGAAAACACCGTATAATAATCCAATCGCGTCAGACAAAAGATGGAATAATACTAGAGAATACCTGTTAGAAAAATTGCTCTAAATTAGCGCGAAGAAACACCCTATTTAAACCCATTACATTCCAAGAAGCTGAGAATAATAAAACAATAACAACGCAACAGCATCTCTATGAAAGCAATGGCCATCGGAGCTAAATGAGTCGACCATAAAATGCTGCAGCGGGCAGCACATGATCTGATTTTTAATGCCCAGTGCGGACGTTAAGAAGCGCGGACCTTGACAAATTGGACTGTCATGGCTGGAAGATAATGTGAAGATTACATTATCGTACTAATAAAGTGATTTCATATTAAAGGTAGGTTTGTGCGTTAGTCTTGAAAGAGGATTAGAGAGACTAAAGATAAGTTACGGGCGCCTAATTTCGCCTTGGTTGTTACGCGTTGTTTAACTATTCGATTAATTTCTCCTTTTGCTGTGACAAATGATTCCATGCGTGTGTTTTACAGAGGATATTATTTATTCTTTCGTGGGGAATTTCGGGTTTTCGAGTTTGGTAACAGTGTGTTATTATCGCACCTTCCCTTTTTTTATATATGGCCTTTAGCCACTGAGATTTAGAGGTGTCATGTAGTGCTGAAAGCTCCCATAGACGAGTTTCCTGACAGGCTATTAATTACAAGCTGGAAGTTTTATTTTATTGAACTTAACTGTATCCATAACGATCAATCAGTTGAGTGCATCAAAAAAAAGTTAATACACAGATTACTCTTTTAGTTGTGTGTGTGTTTAAATATTTTAAGTCAGTAAGCATTCTATTGGAGATGTGACATTTTCATTAAATTCACGCTGCTTTCAATGATGAATTATGTAAAACAGTCAGTTGCAATCAGAGCGAATGTCCAGTGGCAGAAATGTACCAGATATTTACAAAGAATCGTCATTTCAATTGCGAAGTGGGTATTTTTGCAGAATGAAATCTTTTTTATGAAATGGTTTTATAAAAAAAATAATCTTTGATCGCATTTTTGTTTAATCATAATATGTAATAGTAGTTTTATATAAAAAAA
>JAPMOR010086279.1:16945-47163 GCA_026543865.1 Argiope aurantia
AAAAAAATCTTTAATCGCATTTTTGTTTAATCATAATATGTAACAGGGGTTTTATATAAAAAAAATCTTTAATCGCATTTTTGTTTAATCATAATATGTAATAGTGATTTGCAGATTATTAGCTGAAAAAATTAAACGGAAACTGTTGTTTGCTTTCCAGAATTAGAGTCAAATTTTTCGTGTAATAAACTGGTGGAAACTATTTGCTAACGTTAAAAATACTAGTTTACTAAAAAATTATTTTCCTCCTTGTTTTGCTCGGTTTCTGCTTTATTAACCAGAAAACATTTAGTTCGAATATAATTGCATGGACAAATTGTTATATGCTTGGAATAGAGGTTCATTTACCTTTTTTCCTGGTCACAATTCACTATTATATATTAATTTCCTAAGAGCCGTTTGGTAATTTCGAAATCGGACGGTGACCTAAAAAAAATAAGGTATAACAGAAATCTTTTATAATTGTCTGATTAATAATAAAATTAAAATATAATCTTAATAATATGCACGCATAATTTTCATTTATTGTTTAGTCTGTAGATTATGAAATGAAATTTGAAAATATTTCTTAAAGTGGACATTCAAAGGAGATACAAGAAAGAGCTTTCTTCTTTTTTCAAATACTACAAAATCAAATTTGTCCTGTTAATCAAATCCATCCTGTTTAATTGGTCAGCCCATTCGTATGTACAAAAAGTAATAATGAATTCACTCATTTTACTTGATAAGATAAATGAAATTATCTACAGTCTAAGGCATAGTTTTTTACAAATTAGATCCCAAAGGGATTTGTTGTGGTAAATCTTCTGGAACAGTATTTATACTAATTTCAAACATTTAAAAAAATAAATTCATGCAGGATTGCAAGATCGGAGTCGTTTTCAAACATATCGTAGGAATACTTAACCTTGGAAGGCTTGTCCTCCAAATTAATCGTATCAGTCATTGTCATTTTCTTTCAGATTTTGCTAATAACTGATCTCCGAAATGAGTCACGACTTCCTTTATCTTGATCTCTTGTCCTCAAAATCTCCCAAATCCATTCACTTTTGAATATCGGCTCATTGGACACATCCCACGGGGCTGTCACCGGCACCCATATAGAGGCATCGACTCGCTGACGGACGGGCGTGGACCCTTTTTCTCCAACGAGTGACAATCATGGAAATAGAATCCACATGCGGTGCACGTCTTGGTGAGCCGATAAGAGGTCGCGTCCAAAATCTTTAAACCCTGTCCTTTTCCTGCTTGCATTTCACCTTTTTTTTTTTTTTTTTTTTTTTTTTTTGCTTTACTTTCACACCTGAAAAGAAGTTATGGCCTGTCAGCACACGACAATCTTTGGTTTCTACTCTCCTGCAGGTGTAGAGACTTGGGCAATGGAGTGAGATGTTTGTGGCTAGAAAAGGAATGGTTGACCATTAAAAGTTAGCAATAGGCGTTGCTGGTTAAATAGGAGTGATTGTCTAACAATGGATTTTGTTTTCGTAAAGCAATTGATCGAGAGGCTTCTCTATCATCGCAATATGCTCCAATTGCAACCTTCTAAAAATTTCTGTAAACGCGATTCTATACATAAATCTTTTGCAAAAGAATATAAATGGGATATATTCTTGCCGTTGTAAATGTTTAGCCTTTCTTATTAAAATCACTAAGAGTGGTTAAAATACTGAAATTTGAAAACTTGAAGTCAATTTTTGAAATTAGTTTTTTTCCTTGCCATAAAATAGGAGTAAGAGCGTTAGTAGTTTATGCAAGAAGTTTTCCAGAAAAATTAAACTGATTCTTTTTTTTTTTTTTTCAAATTCCCAGTTATGGCGCGGTTTTATGAATGTTGGAAGTAATTTAAATATGTAGAATAGACGAAAATTATATGGGTACACATTTGGCAATTTAAATAATCCCTAATTCGAAATATTTCATGTATTGAAAGGAAATCATATACGTTGTTTCTTTAATATAAATTTTAAAAATCATCCAGTCTGATAAATGTATATAAACTTACTATAAAGAAAAAGTCTACATTCTAAAAGCATCTGAAATATTCATTTAATAGTTTAATAACTTTAAAAATTTTATAAATCAGAATTTTTTTATAAAATTCATATTGAAAGTTGCAGAAATTTCTAATAGATTATATTGTAAAAAAATTCAGCACATATGAGTATATTTTAATTGTGTACATACTATTGGCCTCGATCCTAGAACTTTCCAAAGGAATATATATATATATATATATAGCCATAAGTTAACTTTTAAAGGAAAATCAATTTGGTTCTTTAAGTGTGCCGTTTCATTCTAGGTAATTTAATAAAAAAATCCAAGAGCATTTTAAAACCAAAAGCATAAAATGCAATAATTGTTAACATGAAGTTTTCTCAAATTGAAATTGGCGAAAACTCATTGTATGTTTTGATTGGCTATCCTTTTTAATAAATCTTTCTTGATACATTCATTTCCTATTTTGATTACTATTCTCATTTTTAAACAGTTCTGCCACGGATGATTTAATCTCGAGAACAATGGCAATAAACGGCGACCAATTCTGTCCAAAAACCCATTTCGAAACGGTCACCGAATCGCATCGCACCACTCAACCTCAAACCAAAGCGTCCGCAATCTCACCAATGATCCGAATCACGACACCACTCCCTATAAAAAAGATAAAAATCGGAGGGGAGGGGTAATCAAAGTAATGTCAATCCCCCTCCCCCTTATCGAAAGGGAGGAGAGCAAACAATCAAAGCACAGCAAGCACCTCTCCGGTGGTTTTTTTTTTTTTTTACACCATTCTTTCTCCAGCTAGAAGCAAAACAGCCATCCATCGGCCGGAGGGTTAATTGCGGCTTATTAAAAGTGGGCCCCCGATCCGGTTTTGCGGTTCGCGGTTTCCTAATTAATGACCTCTTAATGAGGCAGCAGCGTAATTAGAGGGTGCGAGGACCCGCTGCCACAGGTGTCTGCCCGAGTCGCACATTTGTGGGATCCAAATTGAATTGGTTGCAACGGATTTCCATGTGTCATTTGTAGAAGATGAGACCGGGGATTGGGTGTTATTACATCCTCCTGTCTTCCCGTCCTTTTGTTTTAGTTGGATTGAATGTTCCGCTGAAAAGTTCTCTCAAGTATAGGTCTGGGCCCGATAAGTGATTTGTAATTATCGCTTTTAAGGACATTTTGACAAGAAATGTAGCAGGCAAAAAAGAGATTATAAAGAATCGGGTTCTTTTTTTTTTTTTTAATCCAGCTATTTTCTCGACTTTTTTCAAATATTTTCTGATTTTTATACATTAGTTCTTTAGAAAAAATCTTGTCACGCCTTTCCATGCGCTTAATTATTATGATTTAATATGCTATTATTTATTCCGATATCATTTTAATTTAAAAAAATTCTTTTTGATGAAAGTATAAATCTGTGAATGTAATGGTTAATCTCCACCTGCTTATCCCGCAATTTCCGAGGGTTGCCGCTCAATCCGTTTTCTATTGCATCCCGCGTTTTTCGTAGTTTAGGGTGTTTATTTTTATGATGACAGATTTTTATTATATCACATCGTTGTCGTGAAGCATATAGTATCAGTTAACTTCGTGTGAAAAATATTTGAATTTATTTACAAACATCGTATCTAGATAATTATTTTTTAAAAATTATACAATCAGAGGTTAGTTCATAAAACATTTATTTATTTTATTTTTTGTTTATTTTATTATTATTATATCCCAATTAATACACATATTTTGATAGCATTCTAGAACATTCCAAATAATTTTTCAATCAGTTTCCAATTTAATTTTTTTCTCTTTAATGACAGTTTTTGAATTACAAGAAATTTTCAATTTAAATTAAGATCGTTGATTGTAAACAAAGTCTTCAGAAATCCTTTATAAGTAAACAATAAACAACGTTTTCAATCATAATAAATATTATTATAAAAAAATAAAAAATGTCAATATATTAAAATTGAAATATAAAATTGGATTTTTTACTTATTATACACATATAATTATTTATAATGCATCAGGTAGCTGTAGAAGGCTTCATGCGGTTTTATTGAAACCAATCAATCAATCCCTTTATTACTGTGCATTAGATATAACATTTTGCTCTGCTGATTTGGATAATTTCCAACAGACATATTTTCAAAATAAGAACAAAATTGATGTATTCAAACGATGAAACTTTTAGCTATGTCAACAAGAAAAATAATTATCTTTGACATTTCAAATAATAGATTGGACAAATTGAGTGGGGGCAAGAGCACAATTAACCAATTAGATAAATAACTTCATTACAACACTAATCGATATCTGACCTTTTAACATGCATTTTTATTTCTTTTTAAGCTTAACACAGATTTTCAAACAAGATATTAAAATACAGCTTGTATTCAAATGACTTCAATTAACTTTATCATTATACATGTGGTAATTTAATTTTGAACCGAAACCTCCTTTGATATATCAAACCGAAATTGATTTCTTTGCAAATTGCCTCCAATTTTCAACCTGCGTTTCGACGATTGGCAAACACAGGTAGGTTGGAGCAACTGGTGGCTTTATGACTACTCCCATTAATTCTACTAATGTTCGTATCTTATGATCGATGCGTAGGATATCGATCAAAATTATCTGGCTGCAAGAAAAACCACCCAGGGTTGAATCCACGAACTCGTTGGAATATTAAATGAATTCGAATCCACCTCTGCTGCAAGGGATGGCAAGGAAGGATCTTAGTAAGTGCAGATGCGTCATTGGAATACATATGAATCTAAAACCAATGACATTCTGTTAGGACATTTCGAATTGTAGATAACGTTCAATGCTATTATTTACTGTATTCAAAGGGACGAATTTGAAATATTGATATAATAAGAATGGATAGTATTAATGTGTGATGAAAGGAAATTGTAGCATTGAGAAAAAAATGAATTCGTTTTCTGTTCGAAGCTTTAGATCAATTGTTTTTAAAACTTTTTGATGTAAACAGATAATTCATAATTTCATCACTCTGGTCGCTTTATTTTTCTAACCAAATATAATTTTTTTTTTTTTTTTGTTATTTTGAGGAAGGTTGTTTCATATTATAAATAAGACCGTGGAAACTAAAATTGACCAGTTTATGTGGTTAACCACTAAATTATATACACACAAGTAAAATACCCCCCCCGCGCACACACACACACAAAATCCCCCCCCTCCCACACACACACACACACCTAGTGATGAATGAAATGTGATTTTAAAAGAAATACCTTCATTTGTTTTCAGTCATAAAAAATTAGATTATCTATAAACGTTTATATTTAATCTTTTTTTTTTTCCACAACAGGATTCGAATTTTAGCTTAAAAACAGAAAAGGTAAAAATTCACCGATGTGATAAATTAAATAGACTTATTCAAAGGATAGAAACCTGGGAGTTTTTTTTATTGTTTATAGATACGTTCTAACTGAAAACGCTTTATTTAGCACAAAATCACAAAGAAAATACAGTGTTTGGAATAAATGTGGAGCTTGTTGCATGAAAGCAATTACTCTGCGCATTCACTTGCTTCATAGCTTCTTGATTTTTTTTTCTTTTTTTCTTCATAGACGATACATTATTAGATTCTGCACTTAAGCGGCTACAACATTACCTGCACAAAGCCATTAAAGTTACGCAGACTTAACAATGTGATCTATAATCATCCTATAGAACGTTTTTCTGTCCTGGCGCTCACTGACATGCATGATGTGTGACGAAAGTTTTAATTTTACATGAAAAAAATATTCCAGAAGTGGTCAAAAGACAGGAAAGTTTCAAATAATTTGAAGGAAAATAAAAGTTTTTTTTTTTTCCCTCCTAAAAATCCTCTTTTTCTTAAAAAGAAAAATGTTTGACCTTTTGCACCTTAATGAAACTAGCAATAAATTTATAAGATCATCACATGGACGTGTTATCACATGGGTAGTTCAAGGACCCCTTAGTACTCTGAAATACGGAATTACTTAAACTCCTAATAAAGTATTATTTTATTTCGGATATTTATTCCTGCTGAGAATAAAAACGAATATATATATATCCGAGTTACTTAAGCATGTCCAAGTTATTTTTTATCATTTTGATTGATACTTTAATTTGAATATTAAAAACGGAATAATTCAATGCATAACCTAGTAGCACACAGATACTGCACAATATTGTATGACATTGATCAATATTCTAAATATTGTATAATATTGTGGAGTATTGATTAATATCATAATATCACACAATATAGTAAAATACTGTGCAAAAAAACATGCTATCTATGAAGTTTGATGCTTCATTTTGGTTAAAGAGGTTAAGTAACTCGGATTTAATTTACTTTCTTATATGAACCAGAAATAATAAATACCCCAAATAGTAAGCCGTTTAATTTGGAGGTTAAATAAATTCATTGATAGAGGGTTTATAAATAGTTGATAGTTTCGTACATCTGCCTCCACTCTTCCATGTCATGGAGATTTTTAGTATCATTTTAGCGTTGGGAAAAGTTTGATTGCGACTTACTGATAAAATTAGTCATTGCTATTAAAAAAATTAAATAATTCTAATAAATTAATTAATTTTTATTCAAATAATTTTTTTATGTATTATGCTTCAATTGTGTATTTCATTTTTCCATATGCCACACTCTCATTTGGGGGAGTCGCGGTTGGGAATAACTTAAGCCATTTCTTATTTATTCTGCAACTTTTGACATTAGAAATTGTGGTCTGTAAGGTAGTAAGAAGCCAATTCTAAATCACAGCCTCTGCGCAACCTATCCACACAAGTCAACATTTCCATTCCCACGTACTCTGTAGCGGTGGACTATTTATACCACTCAGACGTTCACCGTCACTTTCTACCATGAAGACGAATAGAAAAAAAAAAGTCCACCCAGAGAAGAGTCGTGACAAAAGAACTCAGAAGAGATTCACTTGTGTGTGTGCGCGCAATGTTGTTTCCAATTCATAACTTTTTTATGCGAAATCTTGTCGAGGAGGGGGCCACATCTGGCACCTCCCGCATAGCCAACCCGCTGGGAGCATCCCCTGCCGAAGCTTTCCCATGGCGCCCAGGGGGTAGCCGAGAAGTGGTGGAAGGAAGGGATGAGTCAGGGGCACAGAACCTCCCCAGGAGAGAGGAGATATCTTCATTAGTCTCTGCTGCCGGCCACGTGATTGTTTTGTCTCGTGGTAAGGGTCCGACGGAATGGTGCCTTCCGCTTGCTCAGTGGAGGTAAACATTCAAATTAGTGAGAGGTGATATCACCGATTAGAATAATGAGGTTAAGATAAGATGACCCAGCCGAATACGTTGCCGGAATGTCGTCTTTTTGGAGAAGATGAGGGTGGTGTTGGCGGACAGATATCTATTGGGATAAAGTGATTGATTTGTTGATTGATGTCACGTTTTAAGATATGAGAGTTGTTGGATTGTTGACACAACAAGATGAAAATGCATTCCAAGAAATCATCCACCCACTCGTCATATTTGTTTAGTAAACTAAAATAAACTCACTTATGTCCCCCTCCGCCCCGCTGTTTTCTCGTGCAGCAGCATGTTGGAGACTGATTCAATATTTGATTTCTCAGAAATTTTAAAGAGGAGCTATACGAGATAGATAGCGACATTAAGTGTTAAAGATAAATTATTTCATAAGTTTAGAGATAAAAATGCTCGTGCATGGATAAGACAAATATTTTTATCCACGAGCCACGCATTCTTATTCAGACGTTTTCAAAATTTCATTTCTCCTTATTATCAACCATTTATGGTTGTGGATAATTAAATTACTTAAACTTTTTTTAGTTACAACGCATTTATTGTCTTCATAATAAAATACAAATTATAATATCATGTGATTCTTCGTTTATTTTAATAATACAAATAAAAAACGTGATTAATTTTTTATTATTATTATTTGTAAATTGTGTCATTCAAATCCAAAATAAATAAAGCTCCAGTAAATGGTAATTAAATTTACCTTAAAATATACTTCATAACTTCAATTATATCAATGCTTATTACACGAAATTCAATTAGTTGATTTTTCTGTGAACGCAATATAAATAAAGCATTAATTCTAAATTTCCAGAAATAAAGGGAATATTCTTGCAATTCGGATTCCTGAAGATAATAAAAAAACCTAGTAGTAACAGCTTTCTTAGTAATGCAAGGATTAAAAAGGAAATTTGAATTTTCGTAAGGCATTAACTGAAGGTATTATCTTGTTCAATGATTAATTACTTTTCGCGTCAGAAAAGGACTTTTTAAAGCAAAATATTATTAGATATTTAGCTTATTCCTAACGAATTTTTTTATTTCTATTATAAAATATATTGTTGCATTAAATTTTCCATTTATTTAAAGACACTTTAATCATGAATTAATTCATAGAATTAAAACTTAAAAAAAATGAAAAAAGGCCTCCAAAAAGCAAGAATTTAGTGACAATTTTTGAATTGTTTGCCATTTGTGGATGCCCAGTGTGTTGTAAGCAAATCGAAAACATATAAGATTTTAACAAAATATGGTCGATATATAATGCAAAAAATGTTTAAATAATGACACGCTATCTGTACAGTGCATTGTGTAACATGCATGGTTAAAAAAATTGCTCAAAACATTATAGGCAAAGAAGAACAAAGTTTAATTTTTAATTATGAATAAATATATCACAACCATCTTCCCTCAATGATTTCGGAGTATATATTGCACAAAACCTCTTTTTATAAATCTTCAAAATTCAAAACATCACCTATATAGTGATATCAATTTCATTTTCATGCGATTTTTTTTCTCTAATTGTAATAATATTTGAAAAAATACTTTCAATATATTTTACAACAATATGTTTCATTATTATAGTTATGGGATTTTCATTCACTCGCGTTTCGATTACAATATTTTTTTTGTCTCATAATTAAGAGTAAATTTCAAAAATAAAGCGAATCGAGCATAAAATTTTATCATGTTACCATGTTTCGAATTAGAAATTTGAATTTCTTTACTTTTTTTTAAACATAATTTCCTCAGAGACATTTTTTTTAAAGAAAAGAACGGTAAAAGGCATGGAGCTATACTTTTGCATCTGTAATTGAAAATTTTTTTCATGTTAAATTTTATTTAATAAGAATTGTCATAATTTTTGAAAAAAATTTATATTTAATCTATTTTCTTAGTTATTATTTTAGAAAGTAATTAATATGAGAATTTTTTTCTGTAAACTTTATATAAAGATACATTATTTATTTTGCTTAAATTAAAAATCAGTAAGGCAACATTTTTTTATTATTATCAATAAATAAATGTTAGGTATTTTTTTTAAAAAACAGCGTAATGGCAAAATGTTGCAAATAGAAATTTTGTTTGTTTTTAAGCATGACGGCACAGTTGTATCTAATTTTTCTCCGAAAAAAATCAACGTCGGAATCTATTCCTTTTGCATATCTTTTTGCAATTTCATTTGTTATAGTAAAAATCCATGGCCTACATACGGATTATAAAACATGAGCAAGCTTCATTAATATTTTCACCCACAGGATTGATTAATTTTTCACAAACATTCCTATTGCGAGGTTACTACTTAAAATTGCCCTTGATGTAAATATGCTAGGTTAATTAATTTTTCGTCTTAAAGCACAGGCCAAAATTATATACAAAATTGGCATCTATGATTTGTAGTCCTGGACTAGTATGCAATGATTATCCTCTGAAAAAAAAATCAGATTTGCATATCCTTATCCAACCTTCGTTAACATTCTATGGCCTGGATAAATATTGTCAAGGCGTGACATATTTCGCAGTTTTTGCAGTTAGTAAGTGAATAATGCCGCAAATAAATCAGTATTAACTTGTCAAATTTCATCAAGGCTATTGTTGAAGGGATAACGAAATCCTCTTTTGTTTGAAAAATTACGCCTTAATGAATCCAATTTTTCAATTCCTTCAGTTTCATTAAACATACTCGCTTCGCACATCAAAATACCAATGAAAGAAATAATGGAATAATTGCTTTGTTTTTCCGAATATTAAGTTGGAATGCCTATGCACAAAATGAAAGGATGGTTTTTCTTTCTGCACCTCTCCCCTTTTATGAAAAATGTCGAACCTTGAGCTGTTGTTTCAATTCATTGTTAATCGTATTCAGATTTTCCCCCCTCTCTCAATGATCTGACCGTAGAATACAGAGTGTGTGTATGTGTGCTATCAGCCACGGAGATAAGAAAAAGATGAAGGTAAAAAGCAATAACTATCTCCCCACAGAAGTTAATGATTTGGAAATCAAATAAAAACGTCCTTAAGTGGTGCCATTTGCGATTCAAAGAATGATTTACTATCTCCTAATTGGCCACCTAATATTTCAGATCTGCAACCTCTAATTGCAGTCGATACATTATTTTTCTCCCCTTCGGTTGACAGACATTGGATAAATAATTTAATTACAGCCACAAAACAAACGCCTATTTAATGGCATGTTCAAACTCGTATCGATATGCCATCTCGGACTTGAGTGTTATGCGGAAACATAAAAAATACATGCGTCTGTGCTGTTTAGGGATTGATTTTAACAATGCAAGGAGTAATATCTCAATTATTTATTTTTATTTTTTGTTTGAAACTATGTGAGACATTTTATAGTAAAAAAGATTATTAAATCCAATTTTTTACTTTTTTTTTCCAGGTATACAAAAGAAAGATTTTTTTTTTTATTGTTAACTAAAAATTAGAATTCGACATCTTGACGAATATCCACGTTTTATAGATATCCATCAGTCAGAAAAATAAGTTTTTGGAACAATGTCTGCCTGTAAATACGATAAATAAATAAATAAATAAAAACTAGGAAATAGGCTAATTTGGATACTAGGAATTAGAAATTTTGTCCGTGATTTTTCACACCAAATTAGTAGATTGGATTTCGTTTATAATTCGGCATTCTCAGGAAGTCTATTTAACTTTCCGAGTACAAGTGAACATGAAAACAACAAAGCGTAAAAAGCTAGACGTATAAAATTTGTTATACGGATTTAACATCTGGAGGTATACATATTTATCAAATTGTGAAGGAATTCTGTCAACCAATTACCGTCTCTACTTTCGTCTGCATGTAAAAGCAATAAATCAGAAAATCAACCACGTAGATAACTAAAATTTATCTACTTTATTATTAAAATTATAGACTTGTGTCAAATTTTGACTTTTAATTTCTTGTATACGAAAATATACAGAGCGAAACAATCTGAGCACTCGTGGATTCTCGACTATGTTCAAGGTCCTAAACTTTTTTACACCTTTGTTATAGAGAATGAGAGAAAGTTTCAGGGCAACTACTTCTAACGTGGGATTTTTTAAATATGCTTATTTCTTTGTAATTTTTTTTTCCTCCTCAAGTTACATGTTTGGAAGAGATGAAATATTTTTATGATAAATTTGTTGTCCATTTCAGTACAAAAATCGTATGAAATCAATATCATTACTAAAAGTAGTAAATGAAGTAAGTGTGAAAAATAGTGAAATAAAGTTACATTTTTTAACTTTTAAATCTAAAATGAGCAATGTTTTGTGATGTGGTAAAGGAGAAAAAATATATTATTGGGAGAAAAAAAACTTTATAGAATTTGATATTGTGAACGTTTTATTGGTTGGCAGGATTTTTTTTTCCCAAACATTTTTATTTTTGACTCTTGGAACATTATTACTTTTAGCTATTTTTAATATATCCGAAAATTTCACCTGTAGCAGATTTTACTCACAAGATCTGCATGTTCCATTATGCTTTAAAAATTAATTCATAATTTCACTTCCACATTGTTCATTTCTGATTTAAATAATATATTATTCCATGGGTATATTTTTTAATTAGACATGGAAATGCATTGAAACAAATATTTTTCGAAAAAGGATCAAACATTTTCTCCTCCAGTTTCCAATTCCTTTCCGAAAAAAAAAAAAAAAAGAAAGAAAAAAAAATTTTTTTTTAGTCATTTGTTTCGAAACTATATATTTAAGAAAACAGTTGTAATTGTTTGATTTATTTAATTGATATATTCAAGGCTGTAAAAAACTTTTACTAGTGTTTATAGCTGAGAAAATTGAAACATCTGATAAATAAATATTGAATACTGTCACACCTTTCCAAAATTCGTACACGCAATCCCAGTCAAATTGTTATGAGAAGGAATCGTAGAAATTATTTAAACCTTACTGAGCTATAAAATTGTTATTAATCTTCATTTGGCTCTCAGAATAAAATTTTTAATGAAATATTTTTTGCAAACAGCTCAAAATATTATAAAATTTTCAATTTTGTGGTCTTACAAAAACTTTACCGCCGTTTTTAAAGCTAAGTCGTGCATTTTTTTATTTTATTTTACAGTCCGTAAAAAATAAAGATTGAAATATATATGCCAGCTTTAGCTATAACTCCAATGAAGATCTATAGTTAGAGGCAATTCCAGTTGACAGATTAGTAAAAGCTACTCAGCATATCTATAATCTACAATAAATCTAGTTTCATTTGAAAAGCTTTGAATAGGAATGATCTTGACACATTTAAAATAATTACTTAGTATTAATCAATTATCTGTGCAAGGCTGTATTTAATGCGAAATTTGTTAAATTATTTATGTATTTAAAACTCATAGAACAATGTATTTATCCCATCATTCAACCATTCTCTTAGCTATCTGACTATGATCAGCTTGAGGGACCATTAGAGTATGCAGAATTTAGGTATTAAGACATGTATGACATGTAAGGCATTAAGATAGGAAAAAGGCATTAAGACATGTATCTTGGATACTGATTCCAGACAGACGCCGATACCGCATAACACTTGTGATAACAAAGTTTTAACCCAAACTGATTCTAAGAAATCTATCCCGAAAGATACTTGCAAAGAATCTTTAATCCTTTCTAGATTATGACCATAATCAGTCGAAATCCACTAGGCGACATTGTCCACCTCACGAATTGGTGCCTATGAATCATGTTGGAATTTGTCAAAAACCAGCTTATGTCTACCCAAAATATATCAAACCAGAGTTCAATCCCGAACGTAAATTCTAATCCTCAATGCAAACTATCTATGTACACTGAAAAACTTCGTACTTGCTGATAACAAACCAGAATACTAATTAATCTTATCGTCTAGCCACTAGGGGGACGCTGCCGTTGACTTTCGACTTGAAGGCTGGGAACATCCTTGAGATAGTAGTATCAGGAAGGGAGTTGTGCCTACATCTGGTTTGGGTGGTTAAGTGGTTGGGTGTAGAAGGGGCGTAGGCCGACTGACCACGATAAGAACACTGAAATTGCAGCTGCCGATTAAAAGCTGTCCGACACCCTTTAATGGCCTTTTTTTAATGACTCTATCAATCTCCGTGGCTTCTTTATCTTGGGACCCTCTTCTCAAGGACATCACCTAGAAGGCTCTTGGATTACTCCACCCTGGGCAGAAGCCCTCCCCCTTTCTTATTAATATGTACGGAAAAGGATTAAATCTTCAGTCGCATCCCACATTGTTAAGATTACTGGTTTTCTTACTCATTTGAAATTTTGGTTTATTTGATTGCTGCGCTGCTGTGAAAGTTCCGGTTTTTACTTTTATATTGGTAGTAAGAGAAATCATCTTAAAGTTGAGTACTTAAAAAATCGTTACATCTCTTCGGTTTCCTCCCTCCTCCTTCTTTTATGAAAAGAAATCGCAATTAAATGATAAAACTTTCTTATAATTAAAAACTTAATTAATTATAAACATTTATTTGGTAGAAAGCGCGATAGTTATTGTAAGGTTTTGAAAGAAACGGGGTACAGAACTTTAATACTCCAGTATCAAACAGTCGCCTTTGTCATCATTTCACGATTAGTTCAGGAAATTGTTACAAAATGACCCTAGTCAAGGAATTTTTCTTAATTCTTTTTTGCTTACAAATATTTAAATTAAAAAAAAACAGGATAAATTTACCAATTTATTTTTGTTCCAAGAAGCAAGGTGGAATAGCGGTGCTTATTCTAAGAAATTGTATTTTAAAATAATATTATTAACGAATTTTAGCTTCTTGAAGTTATATGATTTTATATTTTCTTTTTCTGGATGTACTTGCTACGACACATAATCAACTTGCAATAGTATTTTTAACTCTTCCTCTCTGCGTAAACTCTAGTGGAATGAAAATATTTTTACTTATTTTCGAGTGAAAAATTGTGTTTTAAATTTGAAATTGAAAAAAAAAAACGAAAATGAATTGTTATTTAATTATCAATGAAAGGAAACCCGAGCAGAAAAAAACTTCTCATGTTTAGATAATTCCCTCGAATATATAACTTCTAATACTGAGTAAAATTTCGATCTACATTTGAACCCGAAAGACGCATCAATTTTTAGAGAGCTAATTGCAATTTTCTTTTTTTAAACGAATTGCCTCTAATGATTTCGTTACAACTTTCTTTATCAAAATGCTACAATACAATTGCAAATCAAATTCGTTATTATAAGAGAAATGATTTATGATTGAAGAATTGCCACAAAATTGAAAGCAATCACCAATAGTGGTCAAAATTTCTAGAATGCCCTAAAAAAATCTTTCAGAAAAGATGCAATTTGAACCGAACATACCTTTTTGAACATAACAGTTTAAATTGCAAAGAACTTTTTTTAAGGACCAGATTATGAGAGAATATTCTTATTCTCATTAAAAGAATGTTGGAGAAATACGGTTCTGTTTTCTAGAACTTGCTTTCAAATCACCGAATATTTTCTGAGAAAGAAGGGGGTGCATGAAATGCCTACAAAACTAAACAAGGTCAAGGGCAATTGAAATTCGCTTTCATTTCCTACCTGTGGGAACATTGTCAAGAAAATGGGGAGTAAAACGCATCCCCTTGTCCAGCCGGTGGTCTGGTCTGCGATATAAGTGGCTTCCACTAATAACCCCCGCCCCAAATCTCCACCCTTTTCCGAGTGTCCATTGGTTCGAAAGGGGTACATAAGGATTACTCTCTGGACAAATCTAGTCACTACAGCTCGTGTAACACCCGAGGTCATTTTGTTGTTGATGAACTTGTCTCAAGTATACGCACGCACAGATATCGCTTGTTACCAACCCCTGTCCTGCATACGATCGTTACCGATATACCTCCCGGTATTTTCCGTCAGCATGCCTGCATCACCAGTTTTCTATTTTACCGCTGAGCCCCAGGTGTATAACAAATCTCCAAGAAAATCAGTAAGTTTATTTTCTTATAATTATTTAATAAATAAATCCTGAGTGAAAGAGGATTTAGTGTTAATTCAGGTATCTTAATCGGGTTTTTTATGTTGATTATTGTTTAATAAAATAAGTGTTTGGATGCACATTTTAAAATATATTTAAGAATTTATAGTTTTGATTATGTTCATGTCTTTTATTATTTATTTATTATAATAAATTTAACTGTAAGTTGCGATCAACTTTGTGGAAATCAATTGTGTTAGAAAAGCAGTATGCGAAAATGATTATTTCAAATTTTGTGCTCGATAATACCGAATTTCGTTGCGTGATAATATGCTGTTTCATTAAATGCGAAAGAAAAATGTTATTTTAATTAATGCTCTGTAATATGATCATGCAGGTAAATGCTTTTTAAAATTTCACTGTCAACAGTAAATTTGTTAAATTAAGAAATTAGTGTGTTTACTAAGTTAAAGTTTTGAGATCTTTTCGTTCTAATCTGAAGAACCAAAATTGTATTGTGATTATTACTATCTATTATAAATGCAATGAATTTTTAAGGATATTATTAACCATTGTTAAAAGAGCGGTGTAATTCTACCAGTTCTTGCGATTTGACGAGTACAAATAAAGCAAGTAGAGATGTTATGCATCATGCCTGTGTTTTTTGTCTAACATTATGCACATTTACTTTCTTCTGCAGAATCACTTTCAACCAACTAACTGTTTCAACCTCCGAAAATGCGTATCTAAATTGTGTCCCCTGAATAATTAGTTATTACTCCTGACGAATAAACTCGTCATAACGCAGATTGTTGTACTTTTTCCATGACGAGTATACTCATCAAAAACAGATAAACTTTTAAAATTGTCTTTTATGAGATCATTGACCTTGTATTAGCTGTGTTTATTAATTATTCACAGAAATGGGTCAAACGCAATTAAATGTTTTACTTTTTTTCATTATTTTTGGTTGATATTTCGCATTTCAAAGCATTTGTTAACGAAAAATTTCAGATTCGAAATTTTTATCGTTGAATCATTTTTCATTTTAAAGACGTTTTCCATATTCAACAAGCATTGGTACTTTAGATAAATGAAAAGATTTTTTATATACATTTATTCATTTAGCAAGGCACCATTTATCAGTTTCTTTATTATACCTCGTTTCCTTGTGTCCCGGTTCATTAGTAATCATTCTATTTATATGCAATGTCTCCTGGTTTTGAGATTATTTTCGAGGAGCGTGCAAAATACGATACCAGTATTATCGTCAGAATTATTCACAAATGACAAACTAATGCAAAAGAAACTGTCCGGTGCTAATTTAAAAGATCACTAAGAGGAATATCGGGAAGTTATTCATCCTACTAGTCGCCTTTGGCAACCAGCTTTTTGACACAGAATACTGATTTTTCTAATCGTTAAACTAATAATATGGTAAATATTAATTAATATTTCATCTTGTTATTTAATAAGATTGAAGTATATGAATTAAATGGAATCAGTTTATTGTAAATTACTGCGCGAGCAAATCAAAATGTCTATTTTAGAGTTACGGTGTATAATTAATCCGTTTCTTAGCTATTTTATGTGATTTATCATTTATTTCATAGAATTTCTAGTTATTTCGTGAAATACATATCGTATGAAATAAGATTTCATATTTTAGCGACTCTAGTTATAGCGATTATCCGTCTGGCGACGATTAGGCCTAATTTAATGCTATTAAATTCATCTGTAAAAGCGTTCAATTAAATTGCTGAAACGTTCTTAAGATGGTTTGTTTAGACACTTTGCTACAATTGCTTACCGTAAAATTAAAAATCCCACTTATGAAAATAGGCTGACAAGGTTTTTCTGAAAAAATAGTTTAAATATTTCAGAATTTTAATGTTTTGCAGTCACCAAAATTACTTAACTGGAAGTAACGTGAATAAGATATACATTTAATACGATTAAACCATTAATAATTATAATTAATAATAAGTATTACTAATTAAATTAATTATAACTTACTAATATAATAATTATTTATTATAATAATTTATAATTCCTCGGTTATTATTATTAATAACTTGTAAAATGATTAATCGATTCATCATATTGAATTATTAACCGCAATGATTATTAATAGCCAATTAACCCCATTGTTTGCCCTATTATATTACATGGAAACCTTTACAAAAGCAATTCGATCTAATATGTATGTTGCAATTTGAAAAATCTTATTATATCATGGCCATTGTATGATATTCATGAGTAGAATTAATTAATAAGATTTTTAATCGGATCGTTTGCTTTGTTACATTTTTAATGTTTTAACGTGCCAGCCGTGTGATGGTTTTTAGTTTTTTTCTGCTTCACGTTCAGCTGCTTGACCCATCTACGAGACATGCTGAAAGTGAGCGGGCGAAGTTGAAGGGCGAAACGGTGCCTTATATCTCCCAAACTCACGAAATCCCTCTTTTTCCCAGGCCAGAAACATGCTTGATCACTGCCAATTCCGACTTTAATAGGTCGTCTGGTATTCTTCTCGGACATATTAGGATACGATTCCGAATAACAAAACTTTTCGCTATGTCCGACAAACCTGCAATTAGCTCGACACCGCAAGTTAATTTATCCCCTCGGAGTACGACGTGTGAATTTAACGACACTCATTAACATCGCACTGATCGATGATACGAAATCATTGCGAATGCGGGACTTCCTTTGCGCGGAGGGTGAATTCCACTTGTGTGGTTTTCTTAATGGTGCTTTTTGACTGATTGGGGGATTTCTTTTGCTTTTCTTCGGCGCTAAATGGTGTAGCATCGTATCACGTGGCCTTATCTCTTTCTTCCTCTGGCGGAATCTTACTCCACGTGTCCATATTTATCAATCACTCAGCTATGTAACAATCTGTATAATTGCGTGAAGGTGTTTGAATAAGTGTCGTATTTATCTTTTTGCTGAGGTGGTTTTTCTCAAATACAGATGAGAGTCACGTAGTTTTCGAATTTATGCGACTTTACTGTGATGACTGTTATTATGACTGTCGTTAACCTGCTGTTCAGTTTTCTAACGAGTGTGTGATTATGAATTGAAGGAGCAATAAAATGGTTTAGATGCGAGTTATTATTAATAACTTTAATTATAGATGGTAATTATTGAAAAGGGCTAAGTCCGATTATTTCGATGTAATAAGACTGTTGCTCTTAAAAATATAATTCCAGAAAAAAATAATGCATGTTATTTGACTGGTATGTTTATACACTATAAAGTTACTTTTCCTCTACCTTCTTTTTCATGATATTTGCTGAAATTCAAAGTTAAACGGAGACAACATATTTGATGTGTATCACGTGAATGTTATTTGTCTTTGTTGTATTTGTTATATCTTAATAGCAATATAACAAGTTAATTATAATGGAATTCTATCTCTTGTTTGTTTTTTTGTACTTTTCTTGGATAATGAATATTATTTGGAGTACCAATCTAATTATTAACTTTACTTTTTTAAAAAACTGCCGAACGTAGAGGGGCGAGGCTTTTTATAACTTCATTATGACGTAGATGAAAATAATAGACGAGTTTCAGGGACAGTTTTTTAATTTTCTAAGTTCCCCATTTTACAAGGGAAAAAAAAAAAAACACGAACACAAAATCACACGACCGTCATTTAGAATACAATCTGATCCCCATAAGGATCATGGTAAATATTCCTTGATGTTAAAAGGTAATGTTATCTGTTGTATCAAAAAAGAAGGTAGTAGGGTTAGGATAACCGCTACGCATATTAATCAGCTGAAAATCTCGAACGCTACTGACAGTATATTAATTTTTGCTGAATTTCAAATTTAATGAAAGATAGTATTGTTAAATATTTCATAAAAGGGTTGAATTATATCGTTACAGTCAATCTATACCTTACATCGTTAATTCTATGCCTTTAAAAATATTTATGCTGATACCTAACTTTTCTTATGAGCTTGTTGTTTTTATCTTACGGCTCACTGAGTCACTGGGATTTCTCTCTTCTGGCAAATTTATTATTGAGATTATTCCGTTATACTATAATATCATGTATTACATAAGGAGCAGAGTTATTGGTTGTTAGTGAAAACAATATTAATCAACACAGATCATATTTTGAAAAGGAAAATTCCATGTTTTTGTTCCTTCTGTTCAAACATACTGATAACTCATTTGAGTACTGATAACTCATTTGAGAGTAAATTGCTAAGCCGTTTTGATTACCACACTTATGTTCTTTTTAATATTTCGTAAAAGAATGTAGAAACTGAGTTCAATTGAATGTTGTAATGATTCCAAGGTGGTATCAATTAAAAACTTATACATAAAATTCAATTTTCCATGAATATGCGCTCTTTCTTGAAGAGCCCGGATACGAAAATTGCATGGCATTGAGTATGCTATTTTATTTCCATGACAATATTAAGAGTATAGAGGGAACTGAATATTTTAATAATTAAAAAGGCCGAAAAAATGAAATATTTTCTTTGAATGCTTTTGGATGTGGCAAATAAAATCTGAAACTGTCATCCCCAAGGCTAAGCAAGTATTTATTTATACGAAAAATCGATTTCGCGTAGTCTTTGTAGAATACTGGACTTCAAGCATTCTACATTTTAACTTTTTCCTTACGGACCGTCCATTTGTTATACAAAGCGTTATCTTTTGCTTACAGGATTGCTGCAAGTATCATAATTGTAACATTAATACTTCAGTAATCAGTAGTGCACTGTAATTTATCTGTTTATTATTTTACTTGCCTATCTATATATGTAATAGCAGTCGTAATTCTTAATGAAGAGCATAAGAGCAATTAATTTCATAAATGATTGGCTGGAATTCTAAATCCTATTTTCTAATGTCTTCAAAAGGTCATTGCGCTTACTTATTCCTCTACTGACTTCATTCATAAAGTTATTAGAGGTATAGCTCAAACTATATTTCACTTTGCAATGAAAAAGTTATAAGCCACCTACAACTTTGTAAATCTATGCGACTCTATGTACATTTTCTTAAAAATGCTATTTCTCTTGCAGGTTCACAGCGAAAACTTGCCATTCAGATGCGAGTTTTGCAAACGCCTCTTCAAGCACAAGCGGAGCCGCGATCGCCACGTGAAATTGCACACTGGCGACAAGAAGTATCAGTGCACCCAATGTTCGACGGCCTTTTCCCGCAGTGATCACCTTAAGATCCACATGAAAACGCACGATAATGCCAAGCCCTATCAGTGCAGTGTTTGCAATCGGGGCTACAACACGGCGGCTGCCCTTACCTCCCACTTGCAGAACCACAAGAAGGAAAATCTCAATAATAACCCTTCTAGCCCATCCACCCAGCTCTACAGGTGCCTCATGTGCTCAATGGGATTTGCCACCGCCAGGGAACTGCAAGTGAGTGTCGAATCTTCGTTTTCGATAGTAAACTGATGTGCTTTTATTCATATATTTAGCTGAAAAAATTAAAAATATCTAATGCGGTGTTTTATAAATAGGGCAGCAAAATCTCGAATATCCGCAGATTTATTATTTTAATTTGTTTTCTTTTTGTTTATAGCAACATTTTCAAAAAAAAAATCGAAATTTGGACTTGATTTATTTCTGCCGATGAGTATTTTTGTAAGTCAATTAATGCAATTAGGAGTGAATTCTTTGTGATGTAGGACAACAATAAGGCTTTTTATTATTAATTAAAAACGATTAAATTTTAATGCATTAAAAAGTATCATAAAATTTTAAAACAATACTAATTTAAAATATTGATTCGAAGGATTTGGAGAAGAACAATTCGTGTAAAATTAAATTTGAAACAAGGGTTATTTTTTTATATAATTTATTATTTTTTTTTATTTTTACTTATATAGAATTCGACAAAAAAATTATTTTATTACCCACTTGCTCCCTTGTCATGACTTCGGGAAAAATTTTGCAGATCTTCTCCAATAATAGTATCTACTGTCCGAAATCACTTTTTAATTTAAACTTTTATGTGTATATAAGTTACAAGTTAGTACAGTTAATTACATGGAATATCATTCTTTCAGTTTGTTTGGAAGTTTTCCATTTTCCCAGCAAATTTCTGTTAAACAGAACAAGCTGGGAAATTTAATAAGTTAAATGACATTTTAAGATTGAACACTTATTAATGCGAAACATGCAATCATAAAAAAGATACAATCATAAACAATAAAAAAATGCGACATAAAAAAAATTAAAACAAATTGTGGTTAAAAAAACTTTTTTTTAAAAAATTTCATTGAGTGTTAAAATGGCAACTAAACACAACTTTTCGATTCTTTCGCGCACTCACACACCCACACAAGAATATTTCACCATACTTGGAACTTCAGTATCTAAGTAATTAATCATATCTTTATACTGTAAAGACAGGCTCGCGATTTCATCATTAATTTAACCACATAGAGGAAAAAAGAAAATACTCAAACGAAAGAGATTTTTCTGAACACGAAAAGGGAAGGACAGATTTCATTCATTATCATTTTTCAAAATGAAGATATTTATTCCTGAACCTCTCAACAGTAACTTTCCTTACACGAGATATCACTACTTATATATATTCGGTACTTGATTTTTTTTTTCATTTCTTTCTTTGTTTTAAAAAGACCTGAATTTTCATTTTTTGCTTTAAGAGATCGGTGGATTCTATTAGAAATTTTTATGAATTATTTATTTAAAGCAATGATATTTTTTATGCATATATCAAATCATAATTACTTGAAAAAAAACTTGAATTTTAAAAATGTATTTAAAACAAAATATATCTTTAAAAATTAAAAATATGAAATTTAAAAAAATTGAAGCATTCTAAGCGATTTATTTTAATTTTTTAGATCTAAATTTAATTCAAACAAAATTTGAAATTATTTTGTGATTTCAATTAAAAGTTGAACTTTTAGAGATACTTTTATGCACACACAAAAAATTTCATAAAAATTTTATGCTGAAAAAGACATTTAATTATTAAAAGAACTCCAAACATAAAACATATGCAGTTTTATTTTATTTCTTAACTAAAATCTTTATTATCAATTTTAAATAATTTTCTCAAAAATTGAGACATCTAAAACATTTTAAAATATAAATCTGATTGGAACTTTGCTTTGATATTAAAATACATTACTCGTCATTAAAATATATTTATACTATCAAATTATAATAAATGAATACTAAGCCATTCAAATATTCATTTTATTAAAAAATGCATTTTATAATGTTGTTTTAGTAGAACATAAGTATATATTTTGATGATAAACCAATCAAAGAACATTTCACATTTCCGTCTCGTCGTCGTTCCTTATTTTACAGTCTAACATCACATTAATTTATTTTCTTTATCGTACGGCTCAGTAGAAGGGAAGAAAAAAAATAACAAAACAACAAAACTATTTTAATGACAATTCTAATTTTCTGAGCGAGTATTTAGAAATTTTTTATGTGGCTCTTAATTTTATATTTAGTGAATTAAAATTTACTTTTAATGCATGATTTTGTTTTAGAAATATTCTTCTGTGAATCATGAAAAAGTTAGATTTTACAAACTACATTGATAGATTTTTTAAAAGAGGGGGAAAAAATTAGACATAATTTATAATAAATTCAGTGTTAACAGTTAAGATTTTGATTCGCCCTAGTTTTAAAAACAATTTTCCTAAAATTCCCGCTGAAATCAAATAATTTCACAGGAAAAAAAAAAAAATTAAGATTTCAAATTTGTAAGATAAAAAGCAGATTACAGAAAGATATGAAGAAACCTTGTAGCGCCATCTATACATCGAATTAGTAATAACAAATTTCGCACTGCTGCCACGTATATTCAGCTTTAGCATCCCATGTATGTTAAGAATAAAATGCAAATATATGTTAAGAAAATCTAGTAGAATTCTAATTTTTCTAATATTCTAATTTAAATTTTATATAAAAATGGCAATCTTTAAAAAAATGTGTCATACACATCTCAAAATTCATTCTTTATTAATTATTTAAATTAATATTTTATTTCATAAAATATTTTTTTATTTATTAATCTGAAAATTTTAAGATGTTCAATTTATGAATGGCAGGCAAAGTTTATAGTAAATATTATTATTCATATACATACATATATGCTGCTGACTATTTTTTTAACATAGTTTTTAAGCATAGCATAATTGCAAAATACTTTTATTCATATACATACATATATGCTGCTGACTATTTTTTTTTTCACATAGTTTCTAAGCATAGCGTAATTGCAAATTGCATAGCGTAATAGCGTAATTACTTTTTTTACTCTAGATTCTCCATTATTTATCTGCAAAGGTAATTAATAAAATAACCATGAACAATCTTTCTTGGGAATTTGTTAAATGACCCTGTGAAATTTAATTCCCTTCTGAAGGTAATATTAATTTCTCATTTATTATTCGTTCATTTATGGCCTAGTGGTAGCATCGCTGTTTCGACAATCAATTCATCATAGATTTCCGAATAATGTAGTCCAATATACATTAAATTCGTTTTGGTTTTTCAATGTCCTCTCGTTATAGAGAGAAATTTTGAAGAGAGGGAAAACCATTTCAAGTTTCAGCTTCGTTATACGAACAAATATTTCTTTTATCTCAGATATAAAAGAGAAAAAAGAATAACTTAATCCGGCTTTAATTTCCAATTCCATAAAGGTTAAAGGTTGTCTGAAAAAAGAAGTCATAAGAGTTTTCGAGCGAGATGTAACATATAATCAGTCGATAATAAGAACTGAAAATCATTTATCATTCCCTAACTTTTAAATTATTGCATCTATTTAAAAAAAAAAAAATCTTTGTTATGTTGAAGGATAATTTACCGAATTTCAATTACTTTTTCATGTTTTAAAGTAAGGAATTTATAAGAAACTGATAATTTAAACTTCCCACCTTTTCTATTTCTGCGAGTTAAATAATACATCTACAGACTCGAAAAGGAAACATATATACTATATGAAACAGGGATAGTTTCTAAGAGATGACAACGGAGGAGAACTTTGCAAAATATTTCACAAAATCGTGTTATAAGATCCATTACAATATATAGATTCCTATAAAAAAATTTATTTATTTAAAACGAGAAATTCCATTCCACTCTAGTCCTCTTCAAAACGGAACAATAATCCAAGGAAAACTAATCGTAATCTTCTCTTTTCCCGCTTATCTTCTTTGGCAATTGGCTTTAAACATCACTAAAATCTCCGATTTTTATTTCTTATCTGAAAGAATTCTGGATTCTGATCGAAATTGTAATCAATTTCTTTGTTATCTTTCCAGGTGCATGTCCCCACCCACGAGCACGACACCTCAAACAATGCGAAGACCCTTCCATGCCACTTCTGCCAGGAAAGCTTTTCCAATCCCGATAGCCTGAAGAATCACGTGGAAAAGAATCATCCCTCCGAGACGCAGGGGAAGTGCCCCGAATGTTCGGAGACTTTCTCGACTTTGGAAGATTTGCAACAGCACAAAAAGGTAGAGTGCCGTCTTCTTAGATTAAAAATCCACTTTTATTTTCAGATATATTGACTAAATTTATTTTTTAAAAAATCTTTTTGACGATATTTAATTGTATGTTCCATAATTATAGCACTTTTGTATTTCAAACTAAATTGTGTGAAATAATGAGTGTATAACTATTAATTCGTATCAGAAATTCAGAAAATAATAACTCAGCAAATTGAATTTTGACCAATTAATTTAATTTGGACTAATTAAAATTTTTATAAAAAATTGAATTGAATTTTAAGATTCCAATCTCTATTTAACACACTAATAAGGACGCGATGTTACAGCGGACGTAAAGATATAAAAATATCCAATGATACATTTACGCCTAAGTGTGCAATATAGTTAACATTAAGATGTATCCACACAGATAATCATTTCTACATTCATTGAAGAATTTTTTCTTTTTTCCCCTGAAGTGTTTGTTGCTTGTAGAGTTAAATTTTAGATGAAAAACATTACTTTTATGAAGGGAATGTCTTTCTTAAATCAATCTTATTAATACTCTTTTCATCGGCATCTATTTTTCCTCTGTTTCTACTGATGGAGATTTCAAAAATGTACGCTAACTTTTGGGAATAATTAAAATATGAATAATTAACAAGATACTTCAAAATTTTGATATTTCAACTTGATGTTGATAAATACAATTGTAGATTTGTCTTTTATTGGAAGTATTCGAATAATCAATATGCTTCGTTCTCTTTCTAATACCTCTAATATTAAAATTATTTCTAATTATTAATTAGAAGTTAATTTGTAATAAGATTAAATGTTTAAATAGTAAAAATAAATATGTTGTTAAATTAATTTAATATTTTTTCTAACTAAAATTAATATTAAAATAATTTTATCTGAAATGAAATTAAACTGATAGCAGTGGAAAATCAATCAAGATAATTTTTTAGGGTTTTATATTCAGGCTATATTATTAATTACAGAGAATGACAACTGCAATATATATATATATATATATATTTTCAGATACATGAAGATACACAATCTGCTCAGTTTTCCTGTGGCTTTTGTACAAAGAATGAGTTTCCCACGATGGATTCTTTGCAGAAGCATATGCAGGAAACCCATGTTCAGATGAACAATAGTACTGAATCATCAACAGCAGCTTCTTCCTCAAGCCCTCTGAGTAACCCAAGATTGACGCCGGATACCAACAGTAGAAAAACCATCTCTCCTTCCTCAGATTCCTATGGCTGTGAATACTGCATGATGAAGTTTAACAGCGTATCTGCTCTTCAGAAACACACTTTAACAATACACAGCTTCAACGATGTCTCAATGTTGAAATACCCAGAAAAATTTTGCTCATATGGAAATAAAGGTTTTCCTGCTAGTACTTCGCTATTCTTGCGATCCCACAACAAGGAAATGAATGCTTCCAGACATAACACTGAAAGAAGTATGCCACCAAGAAGCAAAGAATCAAGTCCTAGGCTGCCACCAGATGGAACACTGATTAATGGCTTGAATACATCCTGCTTCAGTATTGGGCCTTGTATTTGCAATCAGTGTGCTGCTTTTTTTCCAGATTTCGAATCATTTCGCGAACACCTAAAGATTCACATAGATTCTGGAATGTTGAAAACTCCTTACAGTTGCTTTGAATGTGATGGAAAATTTCCTACAGAAGAACATTTAGACAGCCACATCGCAAAACACTTTTTGTCCACTATAACAGAATATGGTTGTCAGAGCTGTATGAAAACATTTGTGAAGCCAGATCACTTGCAGAGGCATCTTTTGGAAACCCACGCTCAGCAGTTGTACAAGTGTTCCCTCTGTAAAGATATGTTTGAATCTAAAGTGAACATACAACTCCATTTCTCCATGAAACACAGCAATTCTTGTTGTCTTTATAAGTGCACTTCATGCAATATGATGTTCAGAACTGATATAGAGTTTGCGTACCACGTCAAAATGACTCATTTAACAAAATTACAGTCACTTAGATGTAACCTTTGCAACCTTTGTTTTTCATCTGAGACCATGCTTCAGAGTCATTTCCAATCTCACCAAAGATTTCCTTGTAATTTTTGTAGGGAAGATTTTCAAGTAGAGTTTCTACGAGATCGTCATATCCAAGAGAAACACGCTGGAGAGCCAATGGTACCTTTGGCTCAAAATGAAGCAGACGCCGTACAGAACTTGAGTTTAAAACCTAGAGTTGAAAGTGACAACTTCAACTCAACTCCAAAAAAGTTGCTAAAATGTGATATGTGTGACATTAGTTTTACTGTTGAATCTTCTTTAAATGCACATAGACGTCAGATCCACAACATCCGAAATGCAGGTTCACAAAAACCTACGCATGTGAGTTTGCATTGTGCTTATTGTAATGAAACCTGTAAATCCAGGACAGACTTGGAGCACCACATGAAAACTCACGTTGTCAGTCCGAGCAAGCACAAATGCAATATTTGTGATGAGGTGTGCCCATCTGCTGCCACACTTGCTGAACACAAGCTTTCACACTGCAAAGTTGTGACTGATAGCACATGCGTTACTTGCCACACTACATTAAAATTGGAAGATCATTTCCATGCTCATTTGCATCAACATAATCCGCAAGGTTTACCAGCACCTTGCGTTATATGCCGCCAAACACTTATGTCGGAAATAGATGTTCAGATGCACGCAAAACACCACCTAAAAGAAGCAGAATCATTACATTCTTGCTGTGTTTGCAGGAAGAAAAGCACCATGGATCAACTAATCATTACTGGAAAACAGGACAGTCATTCCTATATGTGTAAAGAATGCTTTCACGCGAAAGACATTCGATGTTTTCAATGCAATGTTAAATTTGAGAGCATTTCAGAACTAGAAAATCATAAATTAAGTCATGCTAAATCCTATATATGTATTGCATGCCAAAAATCTTTCAGCACTAAAGCTGAAGTGCATGCTCATGTAAAAACGCATGTTGATAAAGAAGGTATTAATCATTTCTGTCATATTTGTAAGAAAGTTTTCGATTCGCCAGCAAAGCTTCAATGTCACTTAATTGAACACACTTTTGAAGGTTCTTCAAGCTATGGTTGTTACTTGTGCAATGTAGTTTTTACAGCTCCCCATCTCATACAACAGCACATGATCGAACATGGCATGGACTCCAGGCCATTCGATTGCACACTGTGTCATCAAAAATTTTTCTTCAGAGCTGAATTAGATAATCATCTGGCGTTCTCCCATTCCAGCGAAGATCCTGCTCATAATCAGAGCAATGAAAGTGGTAACAGTTTATCTTCAAAGGAGCACCTTTCAACTCAATCCAAATCACATGAACAAAAATCAAGCCTCAAGTGCTCGCTGTGTCCTGAAGTGTTCGATTCCCCAGTGGACATGCAACAGCATCATTTCAAAGAACATGGTGACAGTGCTCTACAAGACAGTAAGAATACTTTTTCCTGTACAGAATGTGATCAAGTATTTCCATGTTTGAGCAATCTGCAAGGACATATCCGTATGCATAAACTTGGCACCAATTTCCCTTGTACAAAGTGTGATAAAGTGTTCACAATGGCTAAGAACCTAAATATACACATGCGATCTCACAATGGGCGCAAGCCTTATGAATGCCACATATGTAAAAAGAAGTTCACAAGGAAGGAAAATCGCAAATCCCACATGAAATCTCACACGGGACTGAAACCTTTCATGTGCCCTCATTGCGGAAAATACTTCTCTAGAAAGTGTCATGTTAAAGAGCACATGAGGCTCCACATCACATCCACCACACATCCGTGCGAACTGTGCACCGAAACTTTTCAGTCCCTTGCTGAACTGAAGAGCCACTTGGTGGGAGCTCACAATAAGAACTTCGATCATCCCTGCTCTGTATGCAACGAAGTGTTCGAGAGTTCAGAAGCTCGAGATCAGCATCTCCTCAAGGACCACGATGTCAGAACAAGTTCAGTTGAAGACGACTTGTCGGAGTCCTCACTCTGCCAAAGTTCCAGTTCTGGTGACACAAAGGACCTCGAAAGTAGTGATGGTGATAGCAATCTGGAAGCAGATAGTGACACCAGAGATTCGCCGTTATCAATCGTTGAAGAGCCCGCTGAGACCCATGCTTCGGCAGCCCAGACCATTGCATGATTTCAAGGGGAAGAGGATGTGTAAAAAAGATTTCACGCATCCTTTAAAAAAGTATTGCAATTATTGGACCAAAGAAAATATCTATTATTTTGTGTGTATGTGTGTGATTGTGCATATTTAGAAGGACATATATTCTGAATATGATTGTGAATATTTCAAAACCATAAATTAATAGGACATCGAAACATTGAATACCCTCTTTCTTTCAGAAGCAGTTTTGCTCGCCTTGGTGATTTAAAATCTTTTTATTAATGAATGTCATTAGGCATAAAATTTAATATATTTATTCGAAAATTTTGAGACTTTGTATGAACATATTAATTATTTTTCGTATTTTAAACGAAAGTGAAATCGAGGGGAATTATAATACAACTCTTTCAATTTTCTGTGCCACTTGTGACTGAATACTAACAAAAAATGTTGGATTTTGTTATCGCTGACCAAATTCTTAAGTTAAATATGCAGCAATTTCTTCTTAGAACGTTAATGAGAAATTTTGTTGATATTTAAACAAGAGGGTGATGCTTAGAAGTTTTTATCTATCTTAAGCATAATCAAAATGCCATAAATTATGCTTTATCTTTCTTTTTAATCCAGTGACTGCATAAGAAATAAAAAAGTATTATATGGAACTAAAGCCGAAATTTTTGAAAAATTCCTTTTTTTTCAGTGCTATTTAATTGAAAAAAATGATTGTATTTTGTTTTATTTAAATTTGAACTTAATTTTTAATCATAATTTATTTTTAATTATCTTTTAAGAATAAAAATGTGTTTAATTTTAATTTATAGATGTTTTTAGCATCGATTTTGTAACAAAATATTTGTTTCGTTTTTATTTTGTATATTTACAAGATTATGTCTGTGTGGTTCCAATTCGTTTACCTGACAAATTCTTATTCCCAGTACTTAACTCAATTTGTAAATACAGACTCAATATTGTTAACACTAAGATCTGAAAGAAGAACCAGTTTAACTGCTGTAGAGATGATATTATTTTGCATAATGCAGAATTTGCTGAAAGTTTTCTTAGACTGAGTAAATGATGTTTTGGTTGGTAATAATAGTTAAAGTTGAAGTAAACTGTGCTTTCATTTAAGGTGAGAAAATCCGGTAAGACTCAAAAATACGATAGTGAACCATTGCCAAATTGGCAATTCTTTTGTTAATAATTATGGTGGCTACCATTGTATCTGTTTGCGCCACCTAAAATAATTACCAAATTTGGCGAGCTATCGTTTCAGTAATGCCGTATCTTAAAATCCAACTAAAAAAAAAAACCTGTTGAGAGAAGATTTGGAAAAACTTCTATCTATTGGAAATTAGCCCTGT
>JAPMOR010086284.1:0-12357 GCA_026543865.1 Argiope aurantia
ATGCTTGTCTGACAGAATCGGTGGCAAAACCTGCAAAGGATCTACAAGCAAGTAGAGATATTAAATTAACATCTTCAGTTTCAGATGTTTGTCAAAAATTTAAAAGTCCTTCCAAAATTAAAAATACGTATCCTAGAATTTGTAAATTATGTTTAAAGTCTTACTCTTCTAAATCCTCTTTTAGCTATCATTTAAAGCGTTGCTGTAAATCTGAGGTTCAAACTGTATCATGTTTACCAGTTAAAAGTAACTGTATTGTATTGGATAATAACTCTCACAAGGAATCAATAATAAACACCATTGCAGATGTAGGAATCAATCAAAATATATATAGTTCTCAATTTATGAGTAATAATTATGAAAATTCTCCAAAAAGTTTAAAATATGATAGGTTTTACAGGAATAATGCTTTTAAAAGTCATGAAGAAACCTGCAATTTTACCAAGAAAAATGAACTGTTTTTTTGTGTAGAATCTGATTGCAATCAAGTCTTTTCTAATCTATGGCATTTAAATAAACATCATAGTGCTGTGCATCAAATTCAGAATGTCAAAATATTTTCTTTTGATTCTTTTAAGATTCGGTTAGATGCTGAAAGTTCTTCTACTTGCACTTTTTTCCGGAAATCAACAGGCAAAAAAGTTTTAGGTGGTAAAACATTTCATTATTATGTTTGCCAATTTTTTTATCCTTCATATCTGTCAAGGATTCAATCAAGAGTAGAACGACATCCTAATCGTAAAAATAGAAAAAGAGTAACACCTTTCCATTTGAATTGCCCGGTTAGAATTTGTGTGTGCGAGCATAAAAATTTAGTGACAGTAACATATTATCCAGTTCACAATCATCATACTGGATATGAAAATACAAGATACCACCCACTTAAAGAAAATACACGTAATTTAATTAAATCTTATTTATTGCTATCATTTCCTGTTCCGAAAATAGTAAGCTTAATTCGTGGTGATTCAGGCTGTCGGGATGAAAGAAATTTCTGCCCAACAAAAGAAGTTTTTATTTCTCGGAAGACTATACAGTCTTATTCAAGGCATCTACATAATACAGTAAAGCCGATTAATGACGCCATGTCTGTTTTCTGTACTGTGGAGAAATTAAAAAATGAAAAATATCCCATTTTAATTTTCAAATTACAAAAGTCGGATACTATCTTTGGACCTTCTTATTTGGATAGCTTGCCAAATCATGAAAATTCTTTTGCATTAGGTTTTCAAACTGAAGCTCAAAAAGACGTGCTTATGAAACATTCCCATAAAATCCTTTGTATTGATGCTACCCATGGCACAAACCATTATGATTTTTTTCTTCTTTCATTGCATGTGCAAGATGAGTATGGTCAGGGATATCCTGTTGCGCATTTTATTACAAATGATATAGATTTTCGTACATTAGTGGCTTTGTTTTCTAGTTTACATTGTCGAATTCCTAATTTGAAAGTTAATACAGTCATGACTGATGATGATGGTTTTACTTTTAATTCTGTATTTGGTCCCGATATCAAGCATCTATTGTGTCAGTGGCATATATACCGTGCTTGGAAAAGGCAGTTGACTGTTAAAGTCCATGATAAATGTCTCCGTATGAAGATGTCGTATGAATTATTAAATATAATGAATGAAAAGTCTCAAGAGGATTTTGAAAATAAAGTTTCAATTTTCATTAATAAATATTTAAATGAATGCCAAAATTTTGTTGATTATTTTGTAAAAAATTATTCTGCTAGAAAAGCATTATGGGCTACCTGCTATAGGCAGTTTCCACATGGTGATACCGATACAAATAATTACTGTGAATCGTTTCATAATCAGTTAAAAACTGTATATTTTGAGCGTAAATTCAATAGGTGCATAGATGAGCTAATTTCAGCTCTATTAAAGATGGAAACAGATAGGTTTTTAAAATATTCTTCTAATGTTGTAAATAATGTTCCATTAAATTCAAATTTCAATAAAACTATTAAAGAAAAGCATGAAATGGGTGTAAAAATTCCTATTTATGATATAGTTAAACATGATGATCAATGGTTAGTAAATTCACAGACAAAAAAGGGAATAGTATACTCAGTAAAAAAAATTGCAGATGTTTGTCTTTTATTAGATCATTGCTGTTTTAAATGTACTGATATTAACTGTACAGCACTATGTAATCATTTGTATATGTGTTCTTGTGAAGACAATAGTAACCTTTGCAAGCATATTCATAAAGTACATTTATTGTATTCTGAAATAAAAACATGCATAACTGATGATTTTTATGCTGTTGAAAATGAAAAAAATGCACAAGGAATTGACCCCCAAATCTTAAATTTTGAATTGAAAGGCAATGTTTCATCTGAATGTTTTAACACAAAAGAAGCTGAATGCAAAAAACTGTGCTCCGAGATTTTGGAATTAATTAAAATTCCTCGTATTCAAGAAACTATGCTAACTAATGTAGTAAATTGTTTAAATACTTTAGTATCTGGTATGCGTGGAGTTGTCTATCACAAAAATGATCCTGCTCCTGTCACGCCTCGAGTATATGTTGCTCCCAATCAAAAAATTCCCCCACAGATTAAATTTTATAAAACTTCTCAAAGACATAAGAGGAGACAATCATTTAATAAAAAAAAAATGTGAAACGGCAAAGATTAAAAGAAAAAAATATTGATGAACCTGACAGTAGTATAGAGGAGATTGCACCTTTGCAATCGTATCCTGTGGGAGAAATTTCTAAATTCTTTAGTCATGATGAAAAAAGTAATGATGATCCTGATGGTCATAAAAAGGAAATTATTCCTTTAAAAGCTTATTCTGCTAGAGAAAATTCTGTATGTACTAGCCTTAATATATTCAATAAATTTAGTAAGATGAATGCAGATAATCCTACTGCAACAGTAGTAACTATTAATAACATCAATCTTTCTTTTTATATATTAAAGTCTTTAGATCCTTTTGTTACTCGGAAAGAAGAGAATTATCTAAAGTCTGTGTCACCGAGCTTTAAGAAGGGTTGGCTTTATGATTCTGTTATTGATGCTTTTCTTTTCCTGTTAACTGAGAAATTCAGAAATTGTAAAGCAATAGAATCCTTGCAATCAGTTTTAATTTTTAATTGGAAGGATATTCTTCAATTTTCTTGGGTTCAAGAGTTGCCAAATCTAGATTTATTAATTATTCCTGTCAATTTATATTGTCATTGGACTTTGATTATTGTTAATATAAAACTTAAAACATTTGAATATTTTGATCCACTTGGTGGCAGACCAGATAATAATACTGCAATTTTGATTAGAAAGTGGTCTAGGATTTTAAATAAATTACTTAATTCAGAAAGCCACTGGCAGATAGTTTTTCCACCTCATATAAAACAAACTGATGATTTTAATTGTGGAGTTTATATAAGTTTTTATGCACATCAAAAATTGAATAAATTTTCTTTAACTCAGGACTTCAACATACTTTCATTTAGAGCCCTAATGTTTGAACAGATTACTAAAAACTTAAATTTTTAAATCTTATTGCAAAAATTTTAATTTTGATATTAATTTAAAAATAATAAATTTGATTAATTGTTAATCTTACTTAATGGGAATTATCTCTTATTCCTTCTAAATTTAAACACCATAAACAAATAATTCCCAATGGTTAAATTTAAGTGATTGTCTAAAGATTTTTAGCTTTCTCTTAAGCTTAACTTTTAGGAAGTTCTTTTATTATTAGTTTCACAGATGATTTAATGCAAGTTATAATTGCTAATCTCAGTGAGAATAGATAATTTTGGAAATGGAGTGTCTTGATGGTGTCAAGAAAAGGTAAGTGACTAAATACAAAAATTTAAGTTAAACACATATTCAAAACAAGAAGAAACAAGCTCCTAATGGAAGCAATATACTAAAAACGAATTTTAATATAAATATATGATTGTGATACTCTAAATTGTATGTTTGTCATTTAGTGAAAGTAATTTGAATCAGTATATCAATAAAAGCTCACTGTGACTAAAATAGTATAATTTTTATAAGAAAAATAAAATTAATTTTTCACACTGCAGTTTATATTGTTATATTGTATGTATTTCAATTTATTTATTTTCTCCTATCTTAAAATAAAGGAACAAATTCCCAATGGTTTAGCTGAAAAGGTTGTCCAGAAATTTCTGGCTTTCTTTTTAAGCTTTTAACTTTTAGGAAGTTCCTTTATGAAAAATTTAGTATTGGGATAAATCCATACAAGAAATTGTGGTGAAGCTTATAAGCCAGATAACAGCCTCTGTAAAAAGTGTACACTTTTGTCTAGTGGTCTTGTTATTCGGCTACAAACCACAACGTCACAAATTTGGTCCTCATCCTCATCAATCTTCCTCATTGATGACCCTGGCTCTGAACTAAATGTATCCAAACAAGAATTCAAGAAATAAAGCAGTAAGTGACAGCTAAGAAATGGAACATTTTCCATGCTGTAGCTGTGTTGTACATAAAAATGAAAACAGATCATTTGGATAATATGAAAAGAATTATATTTCATTTGTTTAGTGTACATTCTTATAGGGGGGGGCATAAAAATCTGTATAAAACTTATTTAGATGTAGATGGTTGAAATATATATAGAAATTTATAATGTTATATTATCTATTCATTGTCTGCATATTTCATCACTTTGTCATGCTTGTTAAAAATCTGCAAGGATATTGCTGAGCTTGATTTTTCTTCTTTCAACTCGTATAAAGATGTACAGTTTTCTCACATTCTGAAGTGAAACAAAACAATAAGATTATGTTATATTATTACTTGTCACAAATTGAAGATTTTTAATGATTCTCTATTATTTTATTTTTCCATTTATACTTATTACTTAATGATTTCTTTTTACATAGTTAATAAACATAGTTAATCTTTGGTTATCAATTAATTTTATAAATGTCTCCCAGATACAGTTTTCTTTTCTTAATTTTGCAAATGAAACAAATTTATAAGTGCTTGGAGTAGTAATATAAAATCGATAAACAATAAAATTCATCTATTTTTTGGCACATTGGAGTACTGAGGGAATATCATATATTTATAACTTGAAAGAATAAAATAAGTGTCAAAATAGAAACAAATTTTATATTCAACAAAATTATTTATGATTTTGAAGATGTGTATTTTAAAAAAATGAATTATACAGTGGCAATAAACTATCCAGCTAGGTAAAAAAAAAAAGTACTGTTTCCTGATTTTATGTTTTATATAATTTAAAACACAGCACATTTTGAAGTGTCTTGTTTGGAGTCAATTGACTGAATATTTTTTGGAAAATGTGACTAGATTATTGCCAATATCCAACGTAAAAGGCCATGTCTATGAAGTTTAGAATATATAAACATCTTTTTAGTCTTTTCTTTTTTCATAATGTAATGAAGATATTTGTTAAATATTGTAGAATTTTTAATTATGAGTTAATATTTTTATAAGTAAAATGGGTATGTGATAAATCCTAAAATGTAGTAACAAGTGAATCATTAAAAAATCAGCTCATTCAGTTATAAAACTTTTCCTGCCAAATGCTGATATTGATTGTTTATGCTCATAGGGTGTGAGTGGGAAATTTCAATGGAAAAAAGAAAGGTAGAATGTGGATACTGGATATTATGACTATAATCCCTGCTTTTAAACTTTGAGCTTGAGAAAATAAGTTCTTGACTTTTTTTTTTTTTCTTTCTTTTCTAGGGAAGAGCTGATTTTCCTTTTTTTTTTTCCCTGTGAATTTCAGAAAGAATAAGTACCAAATTTAAAGAAAAAAAGATTAATTAAACACTGTTCAAATTCTGAAAAAAAGGAAGTCTCTCATAATATATGAACTCTATATTTGGACTAGTTTTTCCTTACTAAATTTTATTTGAAGGCTATATTATTGCATGCAATTTTTTTTGGTGAATTAAATATATTGGATATGAAAAACTCTGTAAAATTAAGGTAATTTTCATTTTTTTAAGAAATGAGGTTTCATTATAGTCTTGACAAGTTTTTTTTAAAACATAAACAGTCTGGAGAATTAAGAATTGTATGAATTTTTTATCCAAGAAATTTATATCCTAATATTGAAGACAAACTATTTCTTTTTATCTAAATGATGAATGAAACAGCTTGTCACTGAAATATTAAGCAATTTTTATTTTTAAGAAGTCAATCATGTGGTTATTTCTTTTAATAATTTTTCACATCTGATAGTTTAGCAAGTTATGTTCCTTGCATTGTTTTTATTCGTAACAAAAAAAAAGTTAATTTTAATGAAAAATATCTTTATCAGAGTATATGTTGATAGTCTGAATACAGTTCTGCAGTGCCTGAATATGACCTTTTTATTAAATAGACAACTGCTTAGGTCCATCTAGGTATTTTTTTTTTGTGTGGTATTTCCGATAGTTTAATTTTGTACTGTCGCCTAGTACAAAAGCCCTGCAAACTTAATTAGTATTATAATTATTGATATTAATTTTAGAATATTTTTCTAGCAGTTCGTTATTTACTTTGAGGGCATTGTTCTACCAAAAGTTCTATATTTTGTTGTCCCATAATTAAAAGAAAGCTGCATTATAATTTAAAATAAATATATCAAATCTATAAGTAAATATTATTTAGATTGTCTTTAAAGTCTCACTTTTAAAACTTATTTTGTGTTGAATTCTTCGAAAATTTAATTTGGCATTGCGATATACTGAACTTTAGAAAGCGATCTGCAATAAAATTTTTTTGCTATTTCAGTTTGATGAAATTTTCTTCTTAAAACTGTTTATATAAATATTGTTGAGGAGAGGAAAAGAGAAACGACCCCTTGTGGGTTTAATTGGCATTCGAAGACTTCACTATTCACTATCTGACTTAAGATCTTCAACTTCTTGGAAATGTTCTTTATAAGAATTTTTATGATTATGAATGGGTTTATTTTTCCATATCACTCCTTTAAAGACTTTCATTCTAAATTTCACTAAACGTTATTCTGTCTGACTACTAAAAACCCAATTGCCCCAATGATAGAAAATCGTTTTCAGCTAAATTTTTTTAGAATTGCAAATAAGTCCTTTAATTCGACTTTAAGAATACATTGTGATGAGAGATGTGTTGAAAAGAGAGGGGATTAGTGCTCCTAATTTTTTTTTTTCTGAACTTGCTCCACTTTTTCGTACTTTTCATGATAATTCGACTGGAATATTTTTTGTTTGATTCCTCTGATTTTATTGTACCGAAAATAATTACTAACAAATGTACTTAATATCTTTGGAATGTGTGTGAGTATAAATCCAGTTACTACAGATAAAAAATTATAAAGTATATTAAAAATATTTTGAAAATTTTATATAAATTACAGGTAAAAACACGCTCGGCAATAAAATAAATTTCATCAAAAAACTCATTTTTGTATTTTTAAAATAATTTAAAAAATTGTTTGTGTCTGATATGCTTCAAAATTACTGAAGGAAAAATTTAAAGTTTTAAATAATGTTTAGGTGAAAAATCTAATTCAAATTTTGAAAAACTCTTTCTTAATCCTTTAAAAGGTCATTTTTTTTTACACAATCATGATTTGTTAAAATATTTTTATGATTGAATTTGGCTTAAGAAAAGTGACTCATTTAGCTAATTACATTAATTAAATTTGGTTACTTGATAATTAAGTAACAAATCAAGACACACAATTTTATGTGAAATAAGGAACTGAAGCATCTAAGTTCCTGTCTTATAGAAAATTTGTCATCTCAGGGTGACACCTATTTTAGGTGGGAACAGGTGCCCCAATCCCGAGGTACCCAGGGATCTTTACTCTTTCTTCTCTCTTCCTACTCTCCTCTATCCCTTTTCTTTTCTTTATCCCCTTCTCTCTTAAAATCCCCCCTTCCCCTTCTGTTTTCTTCATTCTTCCATCCCTCGACGGTAAGCGAGGGAGCTCGCCATGAAAAGCTGTCGCCGCTCTGAATGCTTCTTGCTTTCCATGGACAGCCGTGCGTGGCGACCCTTTAGACGGGTGGTACATTTCGGTCCTTGATGTATCAATCGGCCGGTATCCAAGATATTTGACTAGGCTGCTGAAGGGGATCAAGCGAAGGGGTTACTCCTTGGGCTTGGCATTAAGGGGGGTCACTGTCCCCGGGGGTGACTCTCAGTGTATAGGTTCCAGCTAGCGCCATGGTAAGCGCTAAGGCTGGGAATGGCCAGAGCCGGTGGCTGCCTTCCCTTGTTGGGCTCCGTAGAGGGCTGTGCCGTCGTGGCCCGAATTTCTTTTCCCTTTTTGCATGGGTTTTTCAGACACTTTGCCATGTTTACCTATCACTGAAGATACTAGATTTCTAATATTACACACACCAAAGACCTTTCATAGTTAAAAGATTGATTTCTTCATTTATTGGTTATGTCAAATCTACTAAAAAACTTCCATCCGGGGATCTCCTTATTGAGACCTCATCAAAAACACGGATTGCTACGATGCAGAAATTAACAAAACGTGGAGACTTCCCTGCATTTTTCTCGAGGAGTCATCTCTGATTTAAAACTTTTTGATTGTTCGGAGAATGAACTCATACGGGAATTGCATTCCCAAAAAGTTTGTGCAGCTCATCGCATAAAAATTAAACGTAATGGTTGATTCATTCCAAACAAAACATATCATTCTAACTTTCAGTAGTTCTTAATTTCTGAAATTTATACGGGCTGGCTATATACAATCCAAAGTTAAACCATATGTACCGAATCCTCTGCGTTGCTTTAAATGTCAGAGATTCGGACATTCCTAGGGAACTTGCCATGGCAGCCGTCGATGTGCCAAATGCTCAGCTGATGTTCATGAAACTTCAGTGTGTAGCTGACAGACCTTCAAATGTTTAAACTGCTCTGGGCTCCATCCTGCTAATTCCCGTGACTGTCCTAAATGGAAAACGGAAAAAGAAATTCAAAGCCTGAAAGGTAGAAGAAATATTTCATACGCAGAAGCGAAAAAATTTGTTTTAGACAGAACATCCAAACTTGGCCTTATTATAGTGCCGCCATAAGTTCAATTAAAATGTACTAGTTCTCAGATCGAATTACTTTTGTTGTCAGTTTTACCAAACCGATGCGCAGATGTGAAATTAATTTGTCTATGCATTGGACACACAAGGTATACACATTGACATTTGCTGTTTGGTGAACAAGCTCCTCATTGTACGAACTGTGGAGTTATCAATTCTATTGCACATATTCTTACTGAATGTCCTAATTTTACTTCTGATCGTTTAACTTACTTTCATTCGCCTATTTCAAATTTACAGGACCTGGTGAGTGAGAAACCTCACTCAAAACTTTTTGACTTTTTAAAAGCCCTGGTTTCTTTCATAGCATTTAAAATGTGAGATTTATTTTTATTCTTGTGCCAAATCATAGACCTTTTAAACTTTTGACGTTTTACAATGTATCCTTGTTTTATTTACACCTTTTAAACTTTTATGATGGAACTGCTTAAATATCCTTGTGGATGGCGCAGCTTGTCCTAAATTGTACCTTGTGCCAGAAAACCTAAACTATACCATACCATACTATAGAAAATTTGTGTCAGAACTTAAGTAAACCTACATTTCACATAAAAATTGAAATATTTTGGAGGAAGCATATTTTCCATATCTCTTGAAAGGGTTAATGAGCATCAGCAACGTAAGAATTAACTACATGCCGGATTTTGTAGTTGTAGATGTCATGATCTGTTCTGTAAACCATTTTGAATGATTTTTGTCATGCATGTTGAAATTATAAACAGTACACCAGTCTATAAACTCTATCATGTTAGAAATACAATCCAAATCTTTGCACTATGTACCACATTTGGGTTCATTAAATTTCTGTTACATGTTGTATCATTTTTATTTTATTAATATTATATTCTTTGTTAGCACAATAAGCAGTAAGTGAAAAAAAATTGAATGGATTAGAACCTAATAATTGATAGCAGGTCAAAATTAAACTCTGTAGAGGCATATAGGCAGGCAATACAAGTTTTTTTTTTTTGGGGGGGGGGTCTGAAATGTTTTGAATACAAAACGAATTCTAAACTGTAGTATATGAATAATAGCATAACAATTGCTCATTAAAAAATCAGCAATTTTGCAATTTCATGGGAAGAATTATAATTATTTCCCTACAATAAGTATTTGTTTTTTCAATTTGAAATATCAGAGATATTTCATAAAATCAGTTTACATTGAACCAGGATTTTACAATATTTATTTATTAATATTGTTTAAATTAAATATTTCCAGAAAATGAAATAACAGAGCATTTAATTTTTGCTAAGTTTCAAGAGAAAGAATTTTGGGATCTTATTTGTTAGAAAGCTATTTTAATTTAAAAACAAATTTTAACAAAATAGCAAATTGTTAAAAGGAATGAAAAATAAATATGACTCTTTTTTTGCTTCACTATATTATGTGAAGAGATGAAGTTGCAATGTAATGTAAATGTTTAGAAACTGAAGATTAATATAAAACCAGGAAAAGGTTTATATAAAATTAGAGATATTTTAAGAACTTAAATTTTAAAATATTTATTTGACACTGAGATAATTGTCAACAAATGTAGTTGTTGAATGGTACCGACTTTACTTGTATTTAAAACAAATTATTAGGAGCTAACTAAGTACTATTTATTATGCTTGCATGAAACTACTTTCTAACTTATTTTAAATATATATAATTTCTCAATCCTTTAAAAAAATGTAACATGTATGCATCTTAATATCATATGATAATCATTATATATCCTTAACGAGTAAAATATTGAATTAAAATTCTAAGTGCATTATATGAGGCCTCATGTATCTGTATAAAGCCTACCATAAAAGGATTTAAAAATATTCACCTTCACACGAAAAAAGGTATTTAATAGATTGGCATATTTTACCTTCATGGAATATGAAAGTTTTTGTATTGGATATATATGTTATTGAAAGAACTAATTCAAACCAATTCAGAAAAAAATATGCTGAATTTTTTTTTGAAGAAATATAACATGGCTATTTAAAATTACATTATATATATATATGTATTGCAAAATATTGAGTAAAATACAGAAAACGTGTTATTACAAGTATGTCTTTTATTGAAATTTGGATATATTTTAAAATTGTTAATATCAAATAAAGTAAAAGCAGATGGTACTGAAATATTTCAATGTAAATTCACACACAAAGAATTCAAGAATTCACACATAAATGAGTTGCTTGATCTTGATAATTTATATAGCAATTAAGAATTGCACAAGTTGTCGTGGCATTATAGTTTGAGAAAGACATTTGTTTGACTAATTCTGCTGAAATTGCTATATAATAGAAATCAATGTCTGAGTCTATGTAGTTGATTTTAAGAAGTAAAAAAAAAAACACCCCAATTATATATTTTTAAAATACAAATTTTCCTTTTCACTTTGAATATGTTCAATATAGGAGTATTTTCTCCCTACATATTCCATTTGAATGCAAAATAAATAAATAAACAAAAAAAGGGCAAAGCTTATAACCACTTGTTATGTAACAAGTAGTTAAAATTAGTATTTAATAAGAATGTCAATAATTAGTTGGGCTTAAGGGAACTAAGTGTTATTGAAACAAAGGGGAACAAAAAGTAAAGAGATGAAAGTATTTAAAATTGAAGAAATATGAATATCTGCAGCAATAAAGTTCCGATAGTTAAATATGAAGATGATAATCATTGCTAAAATGATGACTCAATACTTGTGAAAACATGATATTGATAGAAAGCCTACTTTACATGTTCTGCACGAAAAAGAAAAAAAAAATCACTAAAAAAATAAAATCTTTGAAATAAATTTAAAAAAAATCATTGATCTAAATATGCTACTTATTTGGTGATACATACAAATATACTTTAAATCATAATCATCCCACATGTTACTGAAGATTTGTAAGTTAAAGTAAATGGAATAACATTATGTACAAGATAAAAAGAACTATATTTTTATGTTTACTATCCCACAATTTCTCATAAATACAATACAATTTCTCATAAATTGTTTCACATTTCTGTGTTTCAAACCACCTGTGAATTTTCAAACCATTATCAGTGGTTTAAAGATTAATCAGATAGAATCTGACATACGTTTACTGTTCATCTCCGAAATGTAAACATAAACAATCAATCACGTTTGCATGTTAGCCAATCACATGTACGATTGCATTGCTCATATACATGGATATACGTAGCGGATTTCTTTCGCGAGCTGGGATTGGTCAAAAGAAAAGTGAATTTTAGTACACATTCCTGAGGTACACATTTCCTCCCATCTTCTTCGTCCCAAAAAAATAGAGATTGCAGAGGAAATTGTTGAGAAGTTTTTCCCGC
>JAPMOR010086308.1:0-21940 GCA_026543865.1 Argiope aurantia
GGAAAGCTATGTCTGAGAAAACGAAGTAAACTCAAGTTGAAAATATAATTTACTATCGCTGGCAGAAATATATAATCGTATGGCGAACAATCTGACGTTAACCCTTAAGTGTGAAGGTGAAATTTTAGGACTCTACTCGGGAGGTGCGGTCTACGAGACCGCATTTCATTTACACTCAAATTAAAATTTCTAATGAATGTATTAGTATTAAAAACTGCCAATATATTTTGCAGATATTTTTTATAAATTTTCTAAAATATATTATCATTGAAAAAAGTAAATGCTTTGGAACATACATTTTCTTCTCTAATTACATGTTACAATAAATAATATTCTTGAAAAAGCATATTACTCATTACTTTTTAAATCATATTTATCTTGTTTGTAATTATGGCACTTGCCACGGACAAGCCCCGCTGTTCAGAGACAGCCGATTTAAGCTTGAGGGGGAGCGTCTCTTGTTTTTATAGTAGCGCCAACTAGAGCCAAGAGAACGACTTAGCTACTCACGCATCACTCATTCGCTTGCACAACCCCTTTTAACAGGAGGGCACATTCACACATCTCATAGATAGAACAACGAAAGAACAACCATGCCCAAACCGGTTCACGAACCCGGGACGCCGAGATCACGAGGAAGACGCGCTACCCCTATGCCAGGACGCCGGCAATCATATTTATTTTTTCTGTATATGACGGTATATAGAAGACAATATAATGTAAATTCAACAATTATATGAAAAATAAAAAAAAAATGACAATGGGTAAAACTAGCCTTTTTTTTATCGGCTTGTGTGACTTTCATAGCACGGTTTTCTAGGGCATTTTAAATATACAGGTTAAGAACTAATATAAAAATCAACCTATAAATTCTGTATATATATTTCTTGGTATATTAATATATTTTATGAATTTTTCAAAATACATTATCACTAGAAAAATTAATTATGTTTGAACATAACATTTAAAAGTGACTGGAGCACTGCTTCATAATAGGATCAGTAAACTGGATGATATTTAGTGACCCAAGTTTTAGCGCCATCTGCTAAGCCTTGTTTATCACTGGGACACTCACAGGGAGATGAGGTCTTAGAGACCGCGCTCGAAGAAATAACTGAATTATTTTTTAAAACCCTCTGCTGAAATCGGTTGAAAAAATGCACGTGTATTCAAGGTCATACAACAGGAAGCTACAAGGTCAATCCATTCAATTGAGCTAAAAATAGAATAGGGTGACAGAAAATCCATCGCTAGTAGTCTCACAGACCGCACGTCCCCAGTTAAGGATTAATATTTGGTAAGCGAATACAACAAAGGTCAAAATCCTTTAGTTTTTAATTTAAAATATCTTTGCTTTTTCAAGTTGGATTTTTGATTTTAGAACATTTTAATTTTCTTTTTTTTAAATACAGTTAATTAAAGAAAATTTTCATTATATTTCTACTTAAAAATCAAAGTAAGAAAGTTATTTCAAAAACTTAATGAGGTTTCAATGAAATACATAGATTTATCAAATGTATTACTTGCGATAAAACTATTAGAAGATGGCACATGAATTCTGAAAATAAATGCTTTAAGATGATTACAGATATTTGTTAGATACTTTATATATTTTCAAAATCCTGCAGTGGCCAATACCTTGTTCAATATAATAATTTAACTTGCAAATTGCATCTCCTATTGGCTGAGGATACTAGAAAAGAACCTTACTATTTCAAATGATTTTTTTTCCTTTTTACTGAAATTAAAATATAGCAAAATAGTTTACAAAATACAAGAAAGAGGATGCAGTGAGTCTTACGTGCATAAACTTTGATTAATACTAAAAAAAGTAATGTTTCTAATATTTACTGTGGTTTAAAGAATATATCTCGTAAAACGGAACAATACATTTTTAGCATAATTTTATGACATTTAAACAAATCTTTTGTATTAAGACTAGTTCTGACCCCTTGCTTTTTAAAGAGTTTTTAGAGTTAGAAAGTTTATTAAATTAGAACTATTGTTAATATTTAAATACGCAATTATAACATTAATTTAAAGACGTTTATAACAAAAAGCGAATTTCTAAAATATTTATAGCCAAATTAAATATAGTAAATGTTATATTTCTAAATATTTTAGAAAGGAGATCCTGTAAATTTTTTTTCTTCTATAAAACAAAATTCAAAATCTTTGAAAAATCATGCATTTTTTCATGTTTCTATCTTTAGTACACTGAAAACAATTATAGCAACACCTGAATTACAAATTTAAAATTTTCCTTCAGTTTATCATAAAAGAACAAATATAAATGTTTTCATCTAATCAGAAATTATTTTGAAATTTTTGACATTGACATAAATAGTCAATACATTCTTCAAATTTGACATTTAATCATTGAAGAAAAACTAATTCAGGTGTTAAAACAAGAAGAAAACAACGAAATTGAAATATTGCCCTCTTCTTTTAGATTTAAACACTACTTATCCTTGAAAACAAATAGGAATAAATGTTTTTCCTTAACCTTTGTCAAACATTCCTTTCTCGGTGTAGTTGAAAATACATCTCTAACAACTGACTATTATTTGAACTCGCACAGTTTTCCCAAGCGCTACTACAGTTCTCACTCTACGCTGCTATCTGCTCTCATCATTATACGGTCTCGCAAAAGCAGATCTAGATCACTCTACGGGACAGCTGAGATGGCACAGGACGTATAAAATATTTCTTTTTCATTTGGTTCTATTGTCGTTTTATGGGGATTCTCTGATGGAGAAAATACTTAAATAGCTCAAGATTTCCTTTTTCGTTTTATTTCTTCGACTTTTCTCTTGATTCTTTTCTACAGAGAAAGGTTTCTTTTACAAGAAAAAAGAAATGTGTTTTAAAGTTTTACACATTCGAATTGAAGAGTAAGGACTTGTCTCTCAGGATCGAAGCTGGATTTGCGTAGCATTATTGAGATAAAGAAGTTTTACTTATGGAAGGCTTGGAAACGAGTATATGGATTCTATCAATGTGATAGCAATATAAATCTAAAATAAAATAAAGACTTATTTAAAAAAAAATTACATTTCAAACAGATTTCTACCTTTTATCGAAAGAAATTCAATGGTTTATTTATGCGTTAAATAAAATTTCTATAATGATATAATTTTGAAATTGTTGTATAAATTCACGAAATATGCAAATCGGAAAATTAACATAGATAATGGCGTAATCCCTATTAGAACAAAATGATAACATTATTCTTACGATACTCTCAAGATACTGTTAAATAATCAGAATATAGGACTAAACTGAGGAGTATCGTACAATATCCCATACTAACACTGAATTATCAAAGAATGCTGACTGGCCTTTTAATAATAAATAGTTAAAACATCCTTCAAATTTCTAGAAGGATACAGTTTCCACCATATATTTTATTCTGATATTTGCTTGTTAACTACTCTCTTGAATTGCAAATGCATAACGCAGAACAATTAAGTGCAGATATTTAAATGTATAATCAGAGTATTTTAGATATCTTGTACTTGTCGCTTTGCACTTTGTATTCGATGCTTTTCTTTTCATTTGTTTACAAATTCGTACATCTGATCTATTGCTAATTCCTGAAAATTAATTATAATTTCTTTCGCATTTGCTAAATTATGATGGATTTACAATTATTCTAATATACTATTCATTTTCCGCTCTGACTTAGAAAACATTTCCTTCCATTTTAGATATGAATAATCGTCACTGATGTCAAGGTAATGCATTTTCTTTGTTTTAAAATAATTTATAGTTGGCTCTAAATAAAGAAATAGAAGTTTAAGCGGCGTTCAAATTTCAAATGAAAATCTGAATTACTACCTGACACAGGGTATTGTTCATGTATTTTGATATATAAAAACTTTAATTACATTTTATATCCTAGGCATATATCCTTTTATTTAATTAGGCAGCAATAAAGCTTTTAAGGACATAATTTTAGTTATTTAATTGATTACAAAATAAATTTTTATTTGAATTTTTTTAATTATAATTTTAGAATAAGTAATTGTTGATATATATATATATATATATATATATATATATCCCCTTATATCATCTTATTATTTCATAGAAATTGAAAAATATGAATTCAATTGAATCAGGCTTCTGCAAATTAAATTTGCATTTATTACAAATAAAAGCGGGAGTGAATAATCGTACTACGGAATTAATGATCACTAAAAACACTTGAATCAATGCTTTTATGGAGGATATTGAATTCCGTTATAGCATTTAAAACATTTTAAGTTTAGTGTATCAAAATGAATTAAAAATATTATTATTTAAAGGACACATTATACGGATGTGAAATTGATACCATTAAAATGATAATTTTTGATTTTCAGGATAATATAAAGATAATTGTGTTGAAAGAAACATCAACAACCGGAGATAAGTCATAACGGGACTTATTTGATGATGGCTAAGCCTATTTTTCTGATCGATTAAATTTTCTGTATAAAGCCTTTTTTTTTTATTTCTTTTCTATCTACTTTCATCTGTCTGAATACACTTTTTGGTAACATGGCGAACACTCTTCAGAAAATTTCCAATAATATTTTGCATCTACAATAACTAGCTAAGCGAAGCATTGAGTTCAGATTCAATAGAATTAATTCATTGAATTCAGCATTTAATTAAAAACGTTCATTGAAACAGCCTGAAATCCATATGATGGATTATTAAGATTGGACTGTTGCCATTCAACAATAAGTAGTAACCACGATTTCTGTGCCAAGTGCGTTAGTGTTTAATATATACTTAGATATTCGAATTCAAAGCTATTTTTTGCTATATTATTTTTAATGTAGCAAAAAGACCATATTCTTATGTATCAGAACATTTTCTTCATTTTTTAACAATTCTTATTTTTACCTTTCTTTTTTTTTCACTTTTGTATTCAGATGTATTTTTTTTCCTTTTCCCCTTATTTATGGACCTACTTCTATTTCATCCATTTGACAAATAAGGAATTCGATTTTCCTTTTTGTGGTATGCTTAAGATTTTTTCCAAGAGCTGACATTTTAGTTACTGGAAACTGCATATATTCCCTGATAAAAGTGCGGAATAATAGAAACTTCTCAGTTTTGCTTAAGGAGGAAAAAATGAAAAAAAGAAACCTATTGAATTTCCTGTTGGAAAAGCTGCAAAAACCTTCCAGCAAAAATGCATTTTATTTTGAATTCGATTAAAGTCACTATCACTGACTCTTCCTGTTATTGCAGTATAAATATTGTCAGAAAATATACCTGATTTTGTCTGAAGTTGCACTTACTGTTTTAGTGAACGCCTTTTACTCTTCAAAACCAGTTGCTCTTTTATCTTGCCTAAAAAATATGTTTTGAAGATTTTTCTCCTGGATATTTCATGGTAGAGATCATGGTTTGAAGGAAGAAAATACAATTTTTGATACTTAGAAAATCAAGAAAATGAAAAAAAAAAAAAAAAAAAAAGACAGATAAGGAACGTTGTTTCTTCAGTTTCAATAAACGTGTTTTTAATTTTCAAATAAATAAATAAATTATATTGCATTATGTTTCTTCAAATTTTCAACACATTATCACCTATTAGTAATCTTAGATTTTAAATTTTCTTTTTTCCTAGATTTTCTTTATATTATTTTTATACAGTCATTGTATTTATATACCTAACGAAAACTTAAAACAGGAATATGCACCAATATATTTTTCAATTGTGATTCATAACCATCTTGATTCTACTTATCTGGGAGGAGAATTGGATGCAGCGAGTCTGTTACTTGAGCCACTAAGCTGCCCGGGCCATAATTTATTAGATACTTCTTTCAGATCTACATGAAATCATTTACTTATCAGATGCATGTCGATAAACTGATGAATCTTCTTTCATCTTCGCTAAAACATACATCGCCAGCATATCGGATAAGTTTGAATGTGTCCTGTGATGGACTATAGTCCATCGATCTCGGCTGTTCAATGATCCTCATTACTCCGATTTTGTACAATTGCTGTAAAACTTTCTCATCATCTCCTCTCAGATATTGAACTGTAATGAATTGCTTGTGCTGTAAACCTGTTATACGCCAAATAAAGTTTTTTCTACTTATTATTGACCGTTTTTTTTTGTCCTACTCGATTTCACATACTTCATGACTATTTTTGCAATTTTCTCCCATTAAACAAAATTTTCGACCCCATGTCCTGTATCAATTTTCCATGCTTATTATCACTCCACTAGATTTCTCAATCAAAGTCGGCAATATTCTTGTGATAGTTATCCCAACCGGGGCACCTCAGAAATGAGGATGGTATGCTAGTTGGTTCTCGCCACCCTGGTCGATCGTTCCTATCGATGACGGGAAGCCCTTCCCAAGGAAAGGGTTCTATCGTGACCAGTGATAGCCCTTAGGACTGAACCATAGTTCCCAACAGTGTTGCGGTCATGGCGGTTCGATCATTCAGTTTTTTCCTTGTGCTTCAGGGCTAATCGAAGTTGTCAATTTATGATGATATATGTAGTAGTTTTATAAGGAATTTATGATCGTTATGACACAATACAAAAGATATGATTTTATACCGTTAGAATTAGGCATATATTTCCAATTACAAATATTTAATGTCATAAATCACTATTTTTATATAGTTTTGATCACTTAATTATGGATGAAAAAATTACGAAGTCTAAATTTTATTCATAGCCTCGTTGCTGTAAATAATATTAAATAAAATACACTTGGCATCCTAACATATAAAAAAAGAAACGTTCCACTCTTCTACTACTGAAAATTTCTGATTTAAGAATATTTCAATTTTCTCATTTTAAGCCAATGAAGAATCCTGTAGAGAAAACGCCGAGTTTTAATTTGATGATCTTCACTAAGATGATCATTTAAATGTTTTAAGATCATCAAATAAGGGCGATTTAACCAAACAAGAAATTACATTTTTTTTTCATTTAAAATGTCCGAGTACAAAAAATATTGAAGTAAATATGAATGAGGTTTAATTAAAAATAAGAATTTTTCATTTTCTCATTAATTTTTAGCAATATAATTATAAACTCAAACAATATAAAATATAATCTGTGTGCCATTTAAAGCAATTTTTTTCTTGAAAACATATGCCTATGCTAATGGTATGGAAATTAGCTATTGAGATCTAATTAGAGCGTTATCAGATACATACTGGGTATATTGGATACAAATGTATGATTTACTGATAAGTATATAATACATTTTATTATCTAATACATTCAATGCACCAACAACAAAATATTTGGTTGATCCTCCATCACAATACAGGATTTATCAGGCAATGCGTGATCTAAAATTACTCAGATTACTCAACCAAATTCAGAACGAAAGCAATTTTATATATTTTTATACTTGGAAAAAAAGAATTTCTTTCTTTCTTCATGAACTTTGTTATCGAAAATTCTTCGTGTACAGACAATATTATAATTTATTTTTTGCTTATACTCTAGAACGTAGTAAACAATGTTGCGTGTCAATTAGTTTTCTTTTCAGCAACGAAAAATGCATTTCCGTAATACATTAAGGCATTTTTTTTCCTTCAATAAAACTCCACTTTTTGTTGAAGCAAAACTATTTTGTTTGCTTCAAAGTAATTGACTGGTTAACCAATCTCATATTTTGTTCGGCCGGATTGCAGCCATAAACATAGGCGTTTAAAACAATTGCCTATATTTAAAAATTAGAAAGGAAAAACAAGTTCTTCTATAGGAAAAATTTATTCTCCACAAAAAATAGGTGGATGCTCTAAAAATGTCTTATGAAAGAACACAAAGATGTGAAATATACACAAACCGAATAAAAAAAGATGTAAAAAATGATTTTTTCCCTTTTTTTTTCTGATTTTTGAAATGGAGAAACTTGTGGTAATCTTCTGTGAACAAATGTTGTGTAAGGAGTGATTGAAAATTCTTTTAGCTAACTCCCTTGCCGATCATTCGGTTCTTAAAGAAAAGGAAAGTAGTTGTATTTTGCTAGAAATACTTTTTGAGAATTTCTGCGATTTTGGAATTTCCCAAAAGCGGCATTAACTTTTTCCGAAGTGGTATGAATATCGAATTGTCGATTAACATAGAGAAAAATACTATTTCACTATCCAAGGTTTATAAAACATTCAATATATTAAATTAATACTGAATTCAGTATTAATTATATAATGAATTAATTTTTTCGGCGTGATTGAAAAAAATTGTTTATTTTTCACAGGAATGGGACATTAAAGTTTTCAGCTTAGAAAATTGGTGTCCTTACATTTATATGAGAGCATGAAGAAATTATTTGTATTGATCTGGTAAAAGTTGATAAATGACAAAAAAAGTTTATGCTTACAATAATGGTGATCTGCCTTAAATAGCCAAAATGTAACCATTCAGTTGTTATATTTAGTTTTTGTAATTTAATAGCCTTGGTGGTATCCGATTAAATTGATTATTTTCGATGCATTATTTGATTATCAATTGACTTGAGGCTATCACTTTTGGATGATTTTTACACAATGAGTAAGACTCATTTTCATTTCCAGAGTTCTTTGTTTGCCTTCGTCATTTGTTCCAATTCATTTCGGTTCGTTATTTCTGCCTGTTATTTTGAACTGTATTATATTTCGAACTGAAATTATTCAATCGTCTATTTTCTTCTTATTCCTATGTGGGTGAAATCTACATAACCTGGAGCAAGAGCAAGACCATGAGGCGGGGGTGGGGGGGCGGGGGGTGGGTACTGTATCTGCAAAAAGGCAATATCTTTTTTTTTTTTTTTGAATAGGTCGTTTACAGAACCATTTTAAAAATCTTGATACTCATCCAACATCCAAAAAAAAAAAAGAAATCCAGTTCTTATCTGCAAAAAGGCAATATCTTTTTCAAAAATCCTTCAACGCGGCTTTTATTCCTGAAATATTGATCAGAGACATATATTGTAAATTAAAAAAATGCGTAAAAAAAGGTGTGCATTGCTATGACACTAATTAAAGTTTTCAAAGGATTAAATTAAAAAAAAATCTTTTTACGGACCTCGTACAAAAAAATTCCCAATGAGTAAAATGTGTCCCATCCTCTAATACGGTAATGTGCGAAATTTCACCCTTTTATCACTAAATGTCTCAAAGATATGAAACTACATAAATGTTGACTTAAACCACTTTTCGATGCCTGGATATGATTTCTCAAAGGGAAAAAATCATGTCTGATGTTCATGTTTTAGGGGTCGTACTCAAATTTACAAAGAAAGTAATAATTGAATAAATAAATAATAATTTTACCTTTTTATTGGTTCAAAAGTATTAAAAATGTGTAGAAATAATAACTTAAAAGAAATATTACATTAGATTTTTTTCAAGTTCACTGACTGTGCTATTTTTAAATTATATTCTGTAATTCCTGAATAAAATTTTAAAGGATTTTTCTGGAAGCATAGATTTTAAAATTTGTATTTAAAACTAAAGATATGAAGCCTATTTAATTTTCTTATGATGCATTCCTGCGTCGCGTTATCTGCGCTGAAGCTGTAACCATTTGCATTTTAATTTGTGATTGATCCTTCTCCAACTTTGTTTTAACATATCTTTGAGAATTTTCATTATAAAATTCAGAGAATTTGTACATGACCTTATGAAACAATGGGGCACACTTTACTCACTGGAAATTTTTTTGTACGGGGTCCGTGTGAAAATTGAGATTTTGTATTTTTTTAAAGTTTAACCCCCTGAAAATTTTAATCGATTTTATTACATTCTGCACCTTTTTTTAAGCAACCTTGTATTTTACAGTATATGTCTACGATAAATATTTAAGGAATAAAAGCCGCGGTAAAGGTTTTTTAGATAGCTTGTATATGTGAAAGAAGAAATATGTCCTAAATACAAGCTTTTAAATTTAAAAAAATAAAATTCTTTTCCATCATTGAACCAATTTAGATCAAATGTTATGTTGAAAATTGGAATAGAAAGCAATTCAAATATTGATGAGCCAATACTACCAAGTAATTTGCTTTCCCAGCACTTTGATGTGAAACGCCTTACATTTTTTTCTCATAATCAGAAGTTGATGCTTAATAAAATTAAAACTTTTTTCCATCCTTCGCTTATTGAAACTAAATAAAGTCATATTAAAAGTTGGAATGAAAGAAAACTCTCGAATTTTGATTAAGTATTATGCATTTTCAAGTATATTTTATTGTATGGAACAGTATAAATTATTGAATAGCTTATGGGGAAAAAAAAGGAAAACCTTTGCAGATGCAATAGATAAGATATTGGAAATGCTGGAGTGTTAACTGACCAGATATCGATTGATCTCCATAGAATTGCAACATAAATTGAAGATAATTCATATTCTACATTTTCCAAATATTTTTATCTCGATAAGATTTTAATTTCTTACTAATTATTAGAAAATCCAACTTTACTTGCAAATAAAATCGGCAAAGTAGTGAATTTCTTTGCACTCTGCTTCTTTAAATTTGATCATTCTCTTCATTTTGAGGATATGTTAATCTCCAAATATTTTATGCTCTTTGTTTAAATTTAACTCCAAAGAAAATAATCAAAAATTATAATTATAAAAAATTATACATTAAAAGTATGTGTGATATCTATATAATCACTTTATTCCAAGGAAAATATATTTGAATCTATAAATTTCTTATAAAAAATTAAAAAGTAAAAAAAAATTATTTCACAAATTTGAAACGCATAGCATCCATTACTAATTTAAATTCGAAAAATGAATCTTGCAATACAAAAATGCAAACAACCGTTTCACATATACGTAATAAACGATGGAAAATAAACAGAAAAAAATTGGGTTTTTTTTTCGGAGGCTACATATAACAAATAAAAAATGATAACGAATTTATTTATGCGCTTGGAATATCCTATTAAAAAGAGTATGAATTCTTCCACTACAGCTGTAAGTAGAAAGTGTTAACATTCATACACGCTATTCCACTAATTGCATTAAACTAGACAAGACTATGATCTTCAAAGGACTACGTGACATGGTGATGAATGTAAAATCTGCTCGCTTCTTAATTTGAAGCAAAGTACCAAAATTTATGAGTTTCGAATTCACAGTTCTGAATAATGTAAAGCCGCTTTTCAATGCTGGTTAAATATTAATCAGCTTGATGGTAAATGGTAAAACTTAATAAAATTTGCTAAAAGACCATTTTTTTAATTTCCAGTATAAGAGCCAAAAGTTGAAATGACACAAAATATTACACAAAAAGAAAAAAAAAACATAACATTTTTTTCATGCACTTTTGTAGAGTCAGTGTCTTTTATATGAACTTATATCTTTAATAAGTTATGTGGTGAGAAAATCAAATGAATCGTGTTAATTTAGAACTTTCAAAAGTTATATTTTGATCAACATCCGTTTGTGCGAAAAAATGTTCGCATTTTCGTTATAAAGTTATCGTTAAAATTTCATAAAAACACATTTGCCGTCCTTTTAGTAGCTTAAAAGGCTAAAATATATCGCAATCTTTGTAGAATGAAAATTATGTTTTTATATTTTAATTTAATTCTTGTTGTTTAAGAAATAATTAATCGAATAAAATCAAATAATGCATAATCAATTCAATTTTCAGTAAATTGATCGATGCTCGTTAGTGAACACTAATCTATATTATCTTTTATTAGATACTAATACTTCCTTAAATTTAACTTTGATGTGCAATAAAAATGTTATTACGTTTAATAAACTACATCAATTAAAAATATTTTTTATTGTAAAGTAATACTAAAATATATATATATATATATATATATATATATATATATATATATATATATATATATACAAGTAAGGCTACAATACATATATATATACAAATAAGGCTCATGGTCAGAAAAATATTCTTAAACCCTGTATTAATGTTACATAAAACTTATTGTAGGGGCTATTAATTAATGATCAAGAATTTTGCATATTGCTCATATTGCAAAAATATAGTGTTTTACAAGATCCATCAATTTGAATAAGGAATAAATTATATTATACTAGTGATATTAAAATTGGAATAAGTAATATTTAAAAAAAATACCAAAGTTTTATATTTATTGGAGAGAGTGAGGAAGAGATTTATTATCATTTGAGAAAAAAAATGTGAAAATTAGACAAAAGAACACTATTAAAACTCAAAAAATAAACTTTGAAAGTTTTGGTTGAAAAGTATTTGTGCAGAGAAAAGTTTAGAAGCGGATAAACAAATTTCAGTTAAAATAGTTTTAAATAAATTCAACATAGGCAATAATTTTCAATTATCATTTGAAATAAATTGGAAATAAAATAAAAATACCTTATTACTTGTTTGTTTGATGGGATGATTCATAATCTAAAAAGGCAAAAAGAATATGCTGCAATATTTATTACGATATAACCCAAAGACTTTTATATTAATGAAGAAATATGTGAAAATATTGCTCAAATTTAATACATATTGTTGTTAGAATCATCAATCAAATAGACGTGACACCCACAAATTATTAACTATTTCCCAATTTGAGAAACTCTTAATAAATAATAAAATATCAGCATCAAGCATCAAATTATCAAGCCTTTTACCTCTGACCTGGTCACAAGAAAATAAAAGAACATGGTGGCCAAAGGTATGACATAACGCACTTTCACAATTACGGCTTTATAAATAATTTTTGGTTAGAGTAGAAAAATTAAAAGTGATTCATAAAACGTTATTAGTCTGTCTGCAATATATATGCGTTAAAATTATTTTTTAATAGTATCAAAATATTATAAGGCAAAACGATATTTTTGTATTATCTACCATTTCATTGAAGAAATTAGAAAGATAGTTTCATGCGAAACAGCAAACATTTATTTTCGGTACACTTATCTAAACTAAAAATTGATAGGAATCACAGTAAAAATACTCATAAATTTCTAAATAGTGTCCCCAGTTGCAAGTAAAAACTGAAATGGTGCAAAGTACAACCATCAAAATAGAAACATTCTCTCCTACATCTGATAAATGAACACAATAACAAAAATTTATGCATTTCTTCAAAACTCAATACAATCTCAAAAAATAGTTTTGAAAATATGGCTTATATAAATATGCATCATAATATGTTTATAGATATGGAAAAATATGATTTCTTTACTTTGCTAATACATTTCTTTAAGCATCGCAAAAAAGATATGCCAGAAATATGTAATATAAAATAAATAAAACCCTATTTAAGTAGAATAAATTTAATGTGTAGAATGCTCCTTAGGCTATTCACTAACCGCTCACGTTATCAAATAGTGTTTCTTCGTTTTTCGGCGAACATAAAACCTATTTCAAGTAAGCAAGAAGCCACAAATTCTTTTATCCAATCTAAAGCAAAATACTCTTATACCGAGATATTTTTATGGTTCTCACTATAGGAGGCATTTTTTTTTATCTATTTAAACGAAACTGCAGATATATGCATTATTCTGTACTTGGATAAATGTATATGAAGTTCGAAACCTTTAGGACGAGATAGCCTGGTTAGTAGGGCGTTGGATTCGCATCCCTTGGGTTGTGAGCTCGAACCCGCCAGCCGAAGACTCTCTGTGTGTGGTGGTGACTGGCGCATGTCGGCTTAAATTCGCGAACTTTGTCAGCGCTCTTGTATATAACAAGTGCCATCAGAAACAACAATACAATGAAGTTCTTAACCGGGACGAAAATCTTTTTAAAAAAAAACGTATGAAAGGAAACAAAATAAGACAGAAGTATGTTTGAAAATAGTGAGAAGAGGAAAATATGTATCATAATATAAAAACTATGAAAGAAAGAAAGGAAAAATAAAAGGAAAAGAAGGATAAAACATAACCAGTTTGAATTTTAGATTTTGAAATAGAAAGTGAAGCAATTAATTCCTCGCCTTCAAATTCTTCAGGGGCTTCGCTAACTTAGATCATGAATAAGTAATAAGCAAGCCTTCCAACTGCTACATAATGAGACTCAAAGCCGAGAAAGCACTACACAAAGTTAAGTTGTTAAAATACATTACATTTCCTCTGTTCACATTATTGATTTCGTTATAAGAATTTGAAGAATACGGAAGTCCAAATTTGGTTTAAGTTTCATTTTTGAAACATATAATTTGTCTTTCTTTTCTTAGATTGATGAAGCTAAAAATAAATTTGAGTCCTGGATAAATAGTATATGAGACTTATGAGTTAACATTTATATTTTAGTTCTTTAAAGATTTAATTCAAAACAGAATTCAAAAATAAATTCTTTCAAGTATATTACTATTTTCACTCTGATAATAATCATATAACCCTAAGTAAAATATACTCATTTAATTATATTATTGACAGAATAGTAATATTTAATATATATGGAAATTAGAACATGGACTCACAACTAATTGAAATATATTCTTCTAATCATTTATTTAAAAGGTAAGCTTTTATGTTAGGAATTATGATTAGAGAATCCTAAACAATTAATAAGGAGAATTTGTATGTTATATGTTTGTCTATATTTTTTAAGGCTAAAAAATTTCAAATAGATCGCTTAAATTTGGAAAAAAATATACTTTGTTAGGTAGGAATGCACAAGCCAAAATAAACATTTTAATTTTAATTAATTAAAAGACAAACGAGATGTTGACAATTTTCGGTAAGGGATTCCGATTTTTTTATTTTATTTTAAATTTCCAAAAATAATGTATATTTATTTATTTTTATTTAGTTTTTTGCATGTACTGAAAAAAAATAGCCGTTGATTTTAAAAAGTATCTTTTATTTTTGTGCTGAAATTCAAAACCACTTTCACAATTTCTTTTAATATTTAATAATTTGCTTTACTTTCAGTGTTGAAAACTAAGGATGAAATTTTCTGTGGATTATCTGAGGAGTTTACTTAAGTAAAAAAGTTACAGCACAGCGATAGTCAAAATGGAATTTGTTTTAAGCTTATTCGGGTCATGGGATTTTAATCTATGAAGTAGATTCGTTGACAAATTACGCAAAACGAGTATAAAAATATTAAAATAATATGTCTTGTTATTCATCACATTTTAGTGCTTTGTTGAATGAATCATACTTATCAAGTTATGAGTAGTCGGCGTCTTGGCTTAGGTGTAGCGCATCTTCCTGGGCGTCCCGGGTTCGAGTACTGATTCAGACACGATTGTTCTTCACCTTATGTTCTATCTGTGATGTGTGTGAAAGAGCACCCGTAGAAAAAGGGGTTGTGCAAGCGAATGCGTAAGTGTTATCTTCAAATGAACTATATGTCAGACTTCTGCCCTAGGGTGCTCAGGGGTTTTTACTATCAGAAGCTAAAAGATTTAATTGAAATAAATACAAGCAGGTTTCTGATAAATCATATGGTTACCAAAGGCAGCTATTTGTGATATAATTTTAAATTTTATGATCAATTGTAAATAAATTAAGAAAAAATAAAAAAATCGCTTTTAATGCAGATTACCTTATAATTACAACAATGATGATAAAACATTGAAGTTATTTATATATATGTAAATAACAAAACATAATTCAAATCTCAAACGACTATTTAACATTTTATACCTAAGGAAGTAAAAAATTCAATTTAACATACAAGTAATTTATTCTTAAAAAGCTACTTTATTCATTTCAAGTATCATTTATTACAGAAGCGAATCAATATTATCTAAATCATATTTCATTTCTTGAAGTATGTTTTTTTTTAAATTCAACACAAAATCGCATCATTATGGAATGCAAATGAATTAGCATTTCCCTATTTTATTTCAATATGAATTTCTATCTGATATTTATCATACAAATAGTATTATATCTAAGAGGCAAGCATTTTAGCATATTATTCATTCTCCCCCATAATTTATTCAACATTAATTTCGATAATGATTAATTATTTTATTTAAATAACTGTCTAATGAAATCAAAAATTATATTTTAATCCTTTTGAGCAGGCATTAAGCATTTAAAATAAATGAACATTGGTTGAAAACGAATGAATGTATTTTTACTTGAAATTAGCATTTATTCGTATTAAACAACATTCAACATTTAGAAATCTTTAACACATGCATTCATAGAAATTATCAATAATAGTATTTGAAGATTCAGTCCTCTTTCCCATTTTCACGCTAGAACAATATGCAAAATTTGATGCGATTGAACGTTTTGAATGATATTAGCATTCAAAATCCACAACTTCTCAAATATTTTAACAAATATCCGTCGATATACAACCCATATTTGTAATTACCCTTTACATCACTTCCGAGATTTCCAGATCTATATCTAAATCTGCATTGAGATTATACCTCAATCCTCATAGCCCGGAGAAAATCTCCGAGGTTGGCAGCATTTAGAGGAAAATTCATCAAATCAGAAGCAACCCTTTCATCAGAGTAGACTCGTAGACTAATCCTCTGTACATCCCTTACCTAAATGGGGTAAGTATCTCATCAAGGGCAGTGACCACATTAATGCAATCAAATCAAATGGATGGGATATATAGTTGGATTGAAAATTAAAATTTAAATGTATTTTCGTCGAATCGATGAGACGATATTTGACGAGTATGTATCGTTCAATGTTCTGCCTTTACAGTTGCGTTTAGATGAATAAATCATTATTTCAATTAATTATATACAGTGCACAGGGTGATTAATAAAAAAGTATACGGTTCCAATGCACTATAAATCAAGAACAATTTAAGATATTATATGTAACCTGTAATAGAATTGTATAGGGTTATTTTAAATTTAATTAGAGACAGCCGCAGATGTTCTATGTGTGATCCCTTAGAAGCGGCGATACACTTTCTTTCTGGACACTATGCAAAACACATTTACTTTTGGTGAATCTCGCGTGTGTTGCATTGTTAATTTGTGATTCTTTCTTCCTCAAAAGAGAACACTGTGCTTGTGTACCTTCCCAATGACATGAAATGTTGTTTTATCAATAAAAACTAAGTGATCGACAAAATCAACATTTTCAAAACGAAGCTGCATATCGGCACGAAAGCCTTCGTTTGTCATAGTCATTCATATTTTGTAACACCTGTACTTCTTATGGAATAATTTTCAGCTTTTTCCTCAAACTTTTCCAGGTGGTGGCTGAAAAATCTCTGCAATCCGACTTACCCTGTGCTTTGATTTTTCCCGGCTTAGTTGAATAAAGAGTTCTTGCGATACAATCAGTCGTCCAGAATTTTACTTTTGCCCAAATAACCAGTAGTTTTAAATTTTTCATGCCATTGATAGAAGATTTCCTAATTGGAACTTTTGTTCCGAATTGTGATCGAAAAGGCGGTTACACAACAGTTTCACATTTTGTTTTGCTAAATTGCAGAACATAAAAAGCCTTCTCTACTGAAGACGCCGCCATTTCGACTGACTGGTCACATGGCACACATGTTACTGCCCTTCCGTCTTCTGTCAAGAGTGCACCTACCTTACGTTTCGCTACATTGGTTTGCGTCTTTGACTGTTCTGTTTTACAACATCTGGAAAGTATATACTTCGTTATAAATCACCGTGTATTATGCGCCAGGAAAATTTATTTAAAAGTTATTCAGCATATTTTTCTGAAATTTAAAACTCAAAACATTACAGGAAAAAAGAGAAAATTGTATACATACCTAAATGTTTCCATTTAATTAATAAGCTAATCATTTGTGTAAGATAGGAGCTAACCTCGGAAGTCATCTGGATCCAAAATTTATGAACATATCGTTGAAATTCTGTAAAATGCATAAAATTGCTTATTGCATTCCCCTTTATGATTTTTTTCAAAACATCTCTACAAGTGTTGATGTTTTAAATCCCACCTGGCGTAATTTGCATCAAGGCAAAATTGGACTTAAAGAATTAGAGAAAAAAGCGCTGTGGTCTTTGAATGGAAACCTTGTTTTACTTGAGAAAGAAAAATTAAAACCCCGGCAACGTGAATGTAGTCTATTAGTTTTTTTTTCTGATGATAAAACTTAGACAAAGAAAGGATCCATATCCTTCTTCTACCTTTTTGTGTACTAAGACACAATTGTGTCATAAGGCACAATTGGGGAACAAACAAGATGGGTAAATGTGTGTTGATTTTATTCCCGATAAAATAAATGAGTTTTATTTCAAACATATATTTTCCAATTTATATTTTCTGGTATTTTTAAAGAATTATATTCATACTTCAATGCATTTATTTTGGCATTTTTTTTTCAAAAAAATTTCAAATGTTTCCGTAAATAACCTCAATTTTTTTCGCCTAACTAGACTACACAAACAACTTTATGTTAAAATTATAAGGCCAGCAGCAAAAGGAAGGTTGCATTTAAACGCCAGCTTTAAAAAGTTCGTAATATATGTTAACTCAATTCTAGAAAATTTGAAGGGAACAAGATATTTTCAACTTACCCCAATATTTTCCTGCTTTAGGTGAAATATGCAAAGCTTATATTTTCTCTTACAGTCTTTCCCTCTGCTCCAACAGAGATCTTACTACTCATTGTTTTCTTGTCTGACCATTATTTCTACTAGCAAAACTAGATTTTTATCTGTTCTTGAGACAACTGGGATGATAGGAGCCACGTAAAATATTTTTTTACTTTCGGTTCTGTTATCTTTTCACTTCATCTATGAGGTCATGTACAAGAGAAAATACTTAAATAACTCGAGACTCTCTGCTTTTTTCGTTTTTCTATTGCACTTTTCCTATGCAAAAGACGATAAAGAAAAAGGAAGATAAAAAATTATCCTTTAAAGTTGCACACAAGTTCAGATTGGAGAGCAGAGATTTGCCTCTTAGGATAGAAGCGTGGTTTACGTACCAATGCTGATAAAAATGTTTTACTTATTTAAGGCTAGGAGAAAGATAAAATGGATTTATCTACAATTTATTCGGTTTACTAACATTAGGATTCTAGAATAAATCATCCTATATTATACCCACCATATTCTTTTCTTTGCAATTTGGGAAATGTTACATTTTTATTCCTTTTATGAAATCATGTTTCGAGATTAACAAATATACTTTTTTACTATTATAAACAAGGTAAAATAAAAAAAAAATATTTGAAGGAATTAGAAAAAAGTATTTTAATAACGTAAAAAAAAATCCTGCATCATGGCCACACTATATTTCTTCACGCCTAATGTATTCATTTTGCTTTTATAATTAAAGGTATGATTTTTTAAAAAAATTATTTCTAGAATGATATTTTATAACTAATTTTAAATTTTATAATATTTCAATTGAAATTTAGTGCCTAATATTTTATAGGAATTAATTATTTCAGGATTGTGTAAAACAATCATAAGTTCATTGATGAATTTAGGCAATTATTATTTGATATAATTTCGGAAGAAGTATAAAATGAATTTTTTGAGAATCTTTAGGTAACCTAAATATAAATCTGGCTCATGCAGAAATAGAGATATATCCCTATTATTTCAACAATCTTTTTGACATTTCAGTTTAAAATTACACTTCAAATACTTTCTTGAAATAGTAGAAATTGTATACTCTCTTTTGCAACAAGAACGGCTTCAGTAGCTAAATCATGAGCTTTAACATCAAAATCAAACTTATTATCTTTCTCTATGTTTTCAAACATTGTCCTTATTTTTGAAAACTGAACGTTTGCAAACTGAAAGTAAATTTTTTTTTCTAACTATACTTCAGCTATTCTTCATATTCTCTGTAGTCGAAAATACATATTCAACAAACGAATATTACTTAAAATTGCACAGTTTTTCCTTAAACACTACTACTTCTTTACTTTTATGTTGTTATCTGGTCCCATCATTATGTAGAGTCGCAAAAATATTTTTAGATCGTTTCTCGGAACAGTTAAGATCGCGCAATTGACATAAAGTATTTTTTTTCTTCATTCGACCCTATTCTCAATTTAATGGAGCTTCTTTGATCTCAGAAAGTTAATATATCTTAGAATTCTTTCCTTTTTTTTTCTCCCTCTATTTGCGTCTTTCACTGTATCAGTTTAAGAATAAAGCTGGAAAAGAAATCACGTTTTTAAACTGCATACGAATTTGAATTGGCGAGCAAATATTTATCTCTCAGGAGAGCAGTGGAATTTAAGCATCATTTCTAACTAAAAATGGTACTTTACTGAAGTATCAATAGTAATATGATTTTTTAAAAATTATTTTGGATGTGCTAACATATTTCTAGGAATATGGAAGTATGAATTAAGACCATTCACTGATTTTCGATTTATTTACTTAAAATTGACGTCAAATCTCAATAAGTATTGCTTTGAAAATTAGATTTCAGAGCTTATTCAATTTATTTCAAGATAAATATGTGAGTTTATTAGGATTACGAAAACATTACTTAAGATGCTGAATTTTCAAATCAACCCGAATTAAATACATTTTATAGAACAAATTCTTTATTTTTGAAATTTAGAAGTGGTCTAATTGGATTTTACTTTGCAATTTCGAATCAGGAATTAATATTTTTGACATAATTATTTAATTATCTCTTTACTTTATTTAATTTATATTATAGGAGCATGAAATATTTTCTTATTCGACAACATTATTTTTTTATATATTCGAATATCTTTTGATAATCCATGTAAACTAATAAAGAAAATGGGTGCTGATAATAACATATGACTTGTTTTAATATATTTAAATCTAAAAAAAACTTGGATTAGATATAAAGAGATGAAAACAAACACATAATGAAATGATCTCGTTCTTTTATTTATAGGCAAATAAGCAACAAATTTTTATTGTGTTATGAAGTCTGACATGTTTTGTTTAATACATAAATATACCTTTAAGGATCATTTTTTAAAAATTATATTATTTTCGAAGTATACAATTATGCCTCAATAAACGTTTGATTTTGGATTTTAAAAATTTCGGATTCGTTCGGAAATTTGTAAAATTAAATATTTTGATATGCTAAAATTAAATATATTTTAATATGTTAAACATATCATAATACTTGTAGCTTTGACACCACTCGCATTGCAACCAAAATCTTTTGCAATATTTAAATATATTAAAAGATTTCAAAACTGGCAAATAATAATTGATTTGACAAATTTTTAAAAAGCATTTTTTTTTTCTTCGTCCTATTGTATTATGTTTCGGGTTTCATGTATACTTATTTCTTATTTTTTCATTCATATTATTGATTTCCCCTTTTTCTCTGACTTCCACAATTTTGCTTAATAATTTTAATTCTCAAATGAAGATCTCTTACTATTCTTTCTCTTCCGATTTTTTCTCTTTCTTTCTTTCTTTCTTTATTTTGTTTTCATATTTGAATGCCTTTTTATCTTATTTCCAGATCCATTTCTTCTTTATTCACTTGGCAAATACAATATTTCGATTTTGTTTCTACTTACTTTCTCTTTACATTTTTTATAGAAATTCTCTTTTATTCCCAATTTTAAACTACATATATTTTCTCATTCGTCTGTGAATGAATGCCTTCCTCTACAATACTATTTGCAACTAAGAAAAAGGTAGAAGCATATAATTTGTTATTCCATGTACTGATAAAATCTAAAATGTATTTCCCATTCGTTTGGATCATATCCAGCATAACTTCCTTTTTACTTTAGATGGATATCATGTAACTAGCACTACAGTAGAAATATTATTTCGAGTGAATGAAGTTATAAGCGTTTTAAACTCCTTTTATTGACTTCAGGGAACATTTTATTTTTAACCTTCACCTAATTTTTAAGATCTTTCCCATTCTTTCTTATGTTATTAACCATAAAATGTACGCTTTAAGCAACGAATGAAAATATAGTTCTTGTGCAGTATTTTTTGTTAGAAATAATACTAGAATATTCCAAATAAATATTTATTATCTTTAGATTGGTTTTGAACTCTTTTTAATCTTTATTTTCAAATTTCTTTTCTTACAAAAGTTATATATATATATATATATATATATATATATATA